>DWEM01003424.1:0-10711 GCA_018245935.1 Agara belti belti | reverse complement strand
CCGTTACACACACACACAAAATTTTTTCCTCTTTATAATATTAAGTATAGAAGTATAGATATAGATTGCGTTTGCGGTTGTAATATAACGGATTTCCCTGAATTCACAAATCTTCACGCGCAAAAATATTGTTTATATCGATGACGCGTTTTCGCGAGCGCCTGCTTGTTTGCTACTGTTTTGATTTCGCCGAATTTCATCGGTACGGGAGCGACATCAAAGCAAAGCCGCCACGATGCGCGGACATTTTTCTATGTTCGGGAGGCCGCGCGAGGGTATTTCAAGTGAGTTTGCCGCGCGATTTATGAATGAAATGACAGAGATAAAAACATTGTGTGTTACTTGTAAATTTAGTAGCAATTTTTGCAGTCACGAATAAACTAAAATTAAATGGACGTTTTATGCTGACCAATATTTACGTATTTTTTAGGGATAATATTACGTCATCGACTTTTAATCTTTTTTACTCTCTTCGATGCGTTCAGTAACAATAGTCGGTCTGGCTCGAATTGCTTGTAAATATGTACCGAAATTATAACTTTCAGACTTTTGATATTAGAAGAAGTAGAAGAAGATTGGAAAATCTTATTTTATTATAAATCGGACGGACGTAACGGTTCTTTCTCTGATACCTGGTAGTTACAGTCCTTGACGAGGTAGTCAGAACTGCTCCAGACGCTGTCACGAACGTCCCGGAAGTCGACCTTGTAACCCTGGATCCTCGCACCGCCGTCTGACCTCGGCCTGTCCCATATGACAGTGCCGGTTGATCCGTCCCAGTCGATAACGCGCGGCATGCCAGGCGCGTCTGGCACCGTGAATGGGAACTGGAAAAGATAAATAAACGTAACATCACGCCCGTATTCCCCGAAGGGGTAGGCAGAGTGTAGTACACCCCCACATTTCACCGGTTACGCTTAAGTCCCACAATGTAATAGGCGGTGAGCCTATTGCCATGCACCGGGCACACATCTGGATGGACTCCGAGTCACTACTGGAAATTCTACGTAAACGTAACATCACGCCTGTATTCCCCGAAGGGGTAGGCAGAGGAGTGTAGTACACCTCCACATTTCACCAGTTACGTTTACGTTGGAGTTTACAACCCGTAAAAACTTATAATAGGGATCGAAAGTCTGTATGAGAATTCGTCGCTCTGAAATTTCATATCTACGCTTTTGGTTTTTTAAAAAACCGTTGCATTCAGTGGGTTTTTGGAAATTCGATTTTTCGCGCGAGCAAAGCCGCGGGCAAATGCTGATAGTATATAATCTTTAGTATTAGTATAGTCTAATGATTCCCATATACAGCGCGTCTGGCTCTGCTGCGATGCAGCAGTTCGTTTTGTTGCACCGCAGCTGTGTACTATGGCCCCTAAGACATATACAGGGTGATTTCAATCTGAAATCTGGTCATCTACATGTTTGTTGTACTTTACTGGAGTTATCCTTGACGGTCATTGTAATAGTCATTAGTCCACCGCTGGGCATCGACCATTAAAAACGCTACCCTAAGCCCACTTTTGGGCTCTCGTCCTCTTATTTCTCTATTCTTGCTAAAGCAAAGTTGTTCTGAATATGGTCAGTGCAGAATTAAACCGTCTGCACGGCGCTCTTCGTGGATTCCATGAGCACCTGGAAACCGCTTTACTGATCGCAGTCCACATTTTGTTTTGGCCTAACTTTGGACCAAATCGCAACTTTTACCGAACTCCCTGCAAGCTGCGGTATGAGTTTTTCAAAATGCTTACGACAGTGTAATAAAGAATCTCCCAGCTGTAAACTTCGTTCAGTCCAGCCCTTAGCCTCTAACTTAGCCCTTTTTATAAATAAACTTGCTCTGCGCAGTCTTAAACGTTTAAATATCTAAGCTTTCGTAAAGGGTAATTGAAAATTATAGTACTTAATATATGTGTAAGGGACATTTGTGATAGATGTAAGTCGATAGAACAGGCTCACGTGTTAGGGCATTTTCACATCAGCAGTTTCATATAATCGCAAGTTACGTATGTGAGGAAACTCTTTGTGAACTTATTTAACTACGCCCCATTCCACCCGAAGCTAATATTAATAATCCTATAAACAACCATAAACCAATGTTCACTGTTACAATCATTATTTTATTTATTTGCTAATTATTCTCTCATTACACGAACGTATGCCACCCTAAATTCAATTCTCTACCGGCCGATCTTTTATAGGGTTCAGGATTTGTCCCAAGACAGCGAAACCACAAGTCGCTGGTTCGATTCCCACCCGGGACAAACATTTGTTCTGTGTCTGGTCGTAATAAAAATATCTATATAAGTATTATATCGTATGTATACGTGTATGTTTGTCAGCTGTCCGGTTACCATAACACAGGCATTTGCCTAGTTTGAAATCGGATGGCCGTGTTTGGAATTGTCCCCCTTTAGTATATTATTATTATTCTTATTTTCTATATGTATGGTGGTATGCGTAGTTCACGGCGATATTCACTCACCGTCATCGCAAAACATCATTTGCTCATATAAAGTACGTTAAACGACACTGCCCTTAATTAATTATCCAACGTAATTTATTGAAATTGAAGTAATACCAGTACAAATTTTACATATTTCTATATAAGTATATAAAAAAAAAAAACGAGTGTGCTTTATCCGATAGCAATAATAATATAATGAAATGTAGCGTGTAATTAGTGTTTATTATACACGACATACGCACGGACGGACGTGTTATACATGTGTGTGTGTCGTAATTATACACTGGAGGGGTGGGGGGGAGGTCCTGTATATTTTGAAGAATACTGATCCGTTTTTGATAAATTACATAAACTTTAGGGTTCTTTAATTTCTTAATGACGTCACATCACGCCTGTATCCCCCGAAGGGGTAGGCAGAGGAGTGTAGTACACCCCCACATTTCACCAGTTAACCAGTAGTAAGCAGTTAACCATTTCACCAGTTAATTTCTTAATGTTTTACTATTAAAATGGGCGACTAACTCAAGCTATACACTGACATTTAAAAGCGGATTATATAATTCGTACATTGTACTAGTTTTATGGCTCCGCCCGCGAGACTCGTTGCGGCGAGTTATCGCCCCTCACGAACGGTGACGCTTGTGACTATCAAAATAAGATGTACAGCAACGTACTAATCGCGGCGCGGGGTGTGGCGACCATTTTGTTTTGGTCGCATAACGCTTATAAGAAAACCTGACAGATCCAATCCGGGGTTATTTAAAACAGGAGCGAATGGGTACATTCTAGGCAAGTCTAGGCAACAGGTATTCGATAGCCTAATTTGGAATCGGATAGCCGTATGTGGAATTGTACCCAGTTATCTATACAAATAAATAGAATTGGAGTGTCTGTTTGTTATATTAAAATATCCGCTTTTTACTAAATGCACATGTACACGGTACATGTACAGAAAGAATATTTTTTTCAATTTTTGTCTGTCCGTTTGGTCCGGCTAATCTCCGGAACGGCTGGACCGATTTTGACGGGACTTTCACTGGTAGATAGCTGATGTAATACGTGTAACTTAGCTACTTTTACTTCAATTTAAATTCAAATGCGGACGAAGTTGCAGGCACAGCTAGTTATTATTATAAGCATGTTACTTTTTAGACTGCACCTCACTCCATCAGGTGAGGTGGTAGTAATGGCAGGAAACAATAAAAAAAACCTTAAAGAAGGGTTTAAAGAGAACTGTCTTCCAAGGCTCCTTGTGCTTTTATAAAAGTTTTATTATACACGTTTTATATTTGTCAGTATTCTTCAATCGATACACATATATTATATTGGCTTTTTATAAGCTTAGGGTGTAACGTCGAGAAAGGCTTTTCGATGCTAATCAAAAGCGATTGACATTAAACTTTATATCTTTTAGATCTTGTTATATCTTTTAGGATTAAAGGTACACTATGATTTTGAAACACAGCTGCATACGGAACGGGTGGATACAGGACAACAATATACATATTATAGGTGTTCCTTGTCACACACAGTTGCCTTTGAAATTGTCCGCATTCCGTAGAGGAATAATATCTTAATCTTATTTGGCAGCCTTGTTTTGCTGCATTCAGCGCATTTCGCCTTTGCTGCGTATTTTTAAAGGGTTCCGTTAGCAGACACTAGCGTTATCGTCTTTACTAACAAAAAAATATCAATTTTTTTATGTCAGTTTTTTGTGTCCAGTATACAAATACAGTAAAAAGTCACTTTAGCGGCTGGAAACAGTTGTGTTTCAAATCAGAGTTGTCTATTTGCACTATGAAGCCCAAAAAGCTTAGAATTTCAATGAAAACAAAGGTTAGTGTTGGTTAGTGAAGGATTTTGAAATTTCAATTGAATTTAAAATAATGTAGTATCGCTAGATTATACTTAATGTTATGTGTAACTGAAGTTGCTAATATTAGGCTAGGCGGTGTTATATTAAATTATCAATAACTGGGGGTATTAGAGAGTAAATTGGGGGGTGGTTTGCATATACACGGGTGGGGGATGTTTGGTGTCATCTATTAACGCTTGTATAAAGCGCGGTCATTTGTTGTGAATAATGTGATTAAAAACGTTGCTATATCCACCATATATTGACTCAAATTTTCCAAAACTTTACCGAATTGGTATAAAAAGAATTACGAAAAAAATATGCTCATTTTCAATTGGATGGATCTTCGTTTTTTGGTAACAGCCTGTATATACACGAAATGATGGAGTGTTGTTGACACGACATGGCTCACCCCTGTATATGGTGAGAGCGAGACGGCGACATCCGACACGACATGCTCCAACTGTAGCGGCAATCAAAAAGTAAATGTAAAAATATATACATATATTCAATGTTTTTCTTTTTTTTTTAAATCGATATTTAGCTTAATAGTTATATATAAATTAGTGTAACTAAATGTTTTTTCGCGTGAGAGATTTTAAAATATAATAACATTATTAAGTTCTTTTTCGTCCCTTTTCCCTAGCGAGTAGGTAGTGTGTAAATTTTTGGTTTTTTTTTGTGTAACGTTTGATTAATAAATGCATATTGTTAATGACTATATTACGAATAATGCTCGATGAAATAACGTCCTCTGAATATGGTATAGTCTAAGAGTTAGCGACGATAAGTTACGGTTTATGTGAGATTCGTTTTTTTATTTTTTTTTCTCCCAACACTTGATCCATTTGTTGTATTTCTCAAAAGAAACAAGGCAATGTTTGGTTTATTGTATTTGATGCTGTTCAATTTCTGTAAATAGGTGTTTTATGTTTTTATTTTTACTTTTTATTTTTTTCGATTTTCTGTCTAGTTGTCCTTTTTTTTTCATTGTTAAATGTCGTGTTAAGGTGGTTTGTAAATTACTGCTAGAATTAGTTGTATACATAGATATATATGTATGTTACTGACTTAGTTGTGTATCTCTTGTAAAAAAGATGTGAAAAAAAATAAAATACAGAAATACGCCCGTCGTTAAAAAAACATCATCCTAAGACGGAAAAAAATATTTTTTGACAATGGTCAGTACATATTTTGTATAAGGCGGTTGCTTATCGTTTTTTTCCCCTCTGAAAGAACTCCCAAACGAACAGATGTAAACGCAAGAAAAAAATAGCTTGTGGTTTTGAATTGAATTGAATTTTTTGTAAAAAAAAATGATGCTAAGAAAAGAATTGCAACCGCCATAATATAAGTTTCCAGAGTTTCTAGCAAAGAGTCAAATTCACAGCGCAAGCTGTCTCCCTCTCTTTTACAGCGTTAGAAAGGAACAGGACGAAAGCTGGTGGTGAGTAGAAGAAGCGATTGGGATTTTTTGGCGACGAAGATTGAAGAGTATTAAAGTTTTTGTGTTGTTTTATTAATCTCGGATGCGCGGACGCTAGTGTTCTAACATCACCATGATTTTATTGAATCTTTATATAATTTTGTCAATTTAAATTGATTATGCTGATCGAATAAAATGGGTATCATATAGATAAAAGGACTTCTCTTCGAATATCGCTAGACATTAATTTTGATACATTCAAGCCTTTTTAATTAATGTAATTAGTAAACTTATCAAAAATATTCAAATCTCAATGCAGGAAACCACAATTATGGGCAGTTTAGGCGTAATTCAATGTCAATGTACTTGCTAGAACGCTCTCACACTAGGCCGATAAACCCGCTTATTAAAATAAAATGATCTAATTGTTTATAGTATGGTCGTTTTTCAGACACAGCCACATGATTACTATTATTGGAAGAAGTAATTTGTTACTGCTTTTAGCTATTCCTTTCGTCTCTGTGAAGAAGAAAAGCAGGATGACATATGAGAAAAAAAATTGAAGAGGAAACCCAAGCTTATTTAAAAGTCAAAGATCAAGGTTTTATCAAAAAAAGAAGCAGTCAATTGGAAGAATATCCTTGGTGTCCTTATTGATTATTGAATTTCTTGGCAGTCGAAATGTAAAAAAGATTTAGTGTAAAAAAAAATCACCATTGAACTTTAAAATTTAAGTATCGACTTTTCAAAAGGTCGAAGATAAAGATAAGATAAAATAAGAAGATAAGATAGCGAAACTATTTGGACATGGTCACTGAAGTTGAAATAAAACGTGATTTTGTATACTTTGATATTTTATTTACTGCATAATAATAATAAATATTCATATCACATTAAATCCTATCACTGTCTCGAAAGACTTATGAAAAAACGCAAAGCATATTAACATTTCAAGATATGACAAATCGTATTTATTTCTATTACACAATATAAAATAAATTGTAATAAAAATCACAAAATTCTGTAAACAAAATGCATTGATAGAATTAAAAAAAATACATATAAATGTTGGACCCAAATCATTCCGGTACAAAAATCACTACATTTGGATGAAAGATTCCTAGTGCTCGCTCCCACTGCGTCAGAGCGCGGAGAATCGCCTGATAGGATGCGGCGGATGATGAATAGCGTGGAATAGGACAGGCGTCACTGGATTATTACGTTATTCCATCCTATCCAATCAACTTGTCCCACTCACGGGACGGGATTTTAGTTAAACCAATTATACTCGAGACCTAAATTATAACGAATAATAACTAATTAGGTATAATAAAAATACTGCATTTTCAATTCGTAGGTATTTACCTAAAATAAAATTAATACTTATATTCACTTAAACGAGGTACCAGTTGAAAACTAAGTTACGAAGTAGGTACTTGAATTTACATGTATACATAAAAACATCAGTACGAAATAAAAATAACGGGAAGACAAAATGTAACACCGTTAAAAGATCAAAAATTCTCAAGATAACAATTTTTAAGAAATATAACTGGATTTTTTAAAGTGATTAGTTAGTAAACTTAGGAAGTAGAATTAATATTACTAATTTAAAAGCTCATATCGTTTCAAGTAAATAGATTGAGATTTATTCATATTCGAAATTCGGAATTAGAACAACAAGTATGCCACTAAATATCCAGGGTGTGGACTGAAATCGAACCCGGTAACAAGCGTCGACGCTTATACAAGCGTTTACAAGTTGTCACCGCTTGTACATATACATATAATCTATTTTTGTGATCACAATAAGCACCAAATAAAATAAAAAAAACTCGAAATCTACGTTTGACGTCACGCTAAAACAATTCAACAAAAACAAAAGGGACTTAAGAACAGCACCGAAGTTATATAATCTTTCAATACTTGAAATGTAATATAATTAATTTGTTTTTGAACTTGAAGATTAAGCCCTTTTATTGCTGGCTTTTGGAAAAGGAAGAAATGGATTTACAATTGAGTGTCAATAAATATTTGAGTGCAATTATTGCACGAGATTCAGAGATGCATAAACGGTTGAATTTCCATAAAAGCGTTAATAAGTTTCAGCGCCATCTATATCAAAATACCCTCCTGCATTAAAATTTACATTTTTACATAACATTTTCTCCCTAAATTACTCTGAAATGACAACATATTGGTGAATATAAATATTAATGGAAGATTTGATGTAATTGACTAATTGGTTTCTAATTAAATATTAAGATCTGCGTGCACTCCCTTAGGGAAATAATTAATTTTCAATTTACTACCTTACATATAATAAATTTAACTACTTACATATTCATCCAAAATTAAATACAGACAAGACACGGCTGGGAAACTCTTTTGTAAAACGGTTATTTGAAACATAAAGAGTGCTGGCAACACTCAGTGGGCAAGTTGGGAGATTTAAAACATCTCTATCGAACAACTGGCAATACAATAATACATTTAAGTACAAAATTAAGTATACAAGTGTGTATATGATTTAAGTACAAATTTATGTATAAGTAATAAAGTAAATTGTAGGTAATCATTGAGTCGGCTGTACCGAGGGGAGAAGGGGGAAAATGGGAGTTTTGGGAGCAGAGTGTGTGCGGAAGAGGATGAGGGAGGGGGGCGTGGGTGGAGTGGATATATAATTATATTATCTAGAGAGATAAACTATAAACGAGATAATATTACACATTTTTGGTAATTAATATTCAGGGGCTATAATTAGTAAATCTACTTGAACAACCCCTCATAAGGTCTTATATACACTGGGTACATGCATAAGTTTTTTATATATACATAAACGAAAACGAAATGGACTATCCAAAAGACACATCAAAATGGAAGCATTTTTTAAAACATTGCTCTCGTATAAGGCAGACGTTGCAAATTGACATACATGCATACATTTCGCATACATAAAGACACATCACAGATATATTTGTATCTCTCTCCGACGCTCCTGAAGCAACAACATTGCATACAAACTCAGTTTTCAGTTTATCCTATAATGTGATGTGTTAAGGTATAATAATAACAATAATTTCAGGCTAAAGGATCTGATAATACTATTTGTATGTAACATTAGCTGTTCAGTGCGTTTTTGGAACAAAAAAAAAATATTTTACCTTCTCTCAAATTACATTTTCTCTCGTTCGGTATTTAAGGCAATTTTAATATGACGTACTACTATAAATGCATTGTGGAGATAATTCTATTGATATATAAACCGCCAGAACAAAATTGTACTGCGACTTTCATAAATAAATCATTTCCTACCAGCTTGTGCACTTTACACTATATAGACAGAGAGTGTCGAGAGACTATCGTCACATACTTAATTCTCTCGGTTTGATCCCTATTACAATTTCGAAGTTGATGGACGCAGCCAAAGGCGACTAGGATTTGCCTACTATAACCAAATAGGTAGGACACTGGCTGATGGAGTCAGGAGTCTCCGAAACCTGACGAGAGTGATGAATGAAGAAGCGTGTGAGATTTGTAAGGCACAGAGATATATGACACTCGGTGCGCCCTGCCTACCCCGGAGTATACATGGCTTGATGGTATAATAATAATTATTGAAGTTGAAGTTAAGTGTATATATAAATCGTAAGTAGCTCGTCGCGAGCGCCCTCTACTCATTTAACACGACTACCCCTCAGTAATTAATAGAATTATATCCACTATTTGAAAATTCCTTCGCGTGTATATAATAATATTTCAATATGTATAAATAGTATAATAATATTATATGTTTGTACAGTTGGCAGTATCGTGAGGTATGTTTTGTGATTACGTTACTTGTTCAGGAATTCTTCTTCTCTTGTAATTTCTTATAGCTCTGTGAAAAATAAAAATTTAAAATTTAGATCTCGCATTTTATTATACAGAATAGACGAAGAAGAAAGAACAGGATAGAACATTACAATATTGCAATCTCAATGACTCCTGAACTGTAGAAATATAAAGATAATAAATATGATGAGTGGAGTAATGGAAAAAGAAATAAAATACCAATCTAATTGTATATGTACAATATGCATATTGTCAAATAAGGTCTTGAATTTTAAAAAAAGGCACAGAAAACAAGTCTGTAGAGCTGTAAATATGAATAAAAAAAAATTATGAAGAAGAATATTGAATTGAGGCTGTTCTTTAAAATGTCACCTTTATTAACCGTTAAGAAGAGGGATGGAGTGTACTGGGCCATGATGCAGGATTGCGGTGTTGTTGGATATGCTGGTTAGTGGTCAATCAATCACAAACTTGACGCAGGACGATAAGGTCTCAACGGTGATCTGTTAACACCTCACCAACCGAATGTGCGGACCGCGATGGCGATGGGAACTATCACTTGGTACAGAATTCAAATCATCCACATCCAACCATCAATCATCCACATTCAATCAGTGGGGTCGCTGCGCACTGCAGCTTCGACCCGGTGTAGGGAGGCTGACTCACCGCCTCGGCCATTTCGTAAAGTAACGCAGCCGTCTCGCGGCCGGTCTGCTCCACGAGGCCCCGGAAGACTCCGCCCTCGGGCTCGCTCAGTTCCGACCTGGTACACAGAGTAACAATAATAATGTTACATGTCGAGCGTTTAGAGACCCTGACTGCAAGACCGGAGGTCGCAGCTTCGATTCCCACCCGGGCCAACGTATGTGTGACGAGCATATTTGTTTGTTCTGTCTCTGGGTGTAATGACAATATCTATATAAATATCGTGTATGTATATAAGTTTATTAGCTGTCCGGTCACCATAACACAGGCATTCGATTGCCTAATTTGGAATCGGATAGCCGCGTGTGGAATTGTCCCCAGTTATTATTGTTCTATTATTATTATTATTATATTATTATACATTGACTGCCTCGTTGGTCGAGCGGTTGCTAGCGTGCCTGCCGATCGGGAGTAAGTGTTGTGTG
>DWEM01003423.1:0-10713 GCA_018245935.1 Agara belti belti | reverse complement strand
CAGGTTTGCAAGGACAGAGATATTTGGCACTCGGTGCTTTCTGCCTACCCCGTTAGGGACCTGACGTGACGGTATGTATGTACATAATATTGATAACATGCATACTTACATGGTTAGAATTGTTAGGAAGCTTTTTCCATGTACCTACATATATCATGCACCAATAGTGATTTTATAAAACGTACTATATATTTTTTCGTCAACGAACTTCTTAGGACGGAAGAAGGGGGTCATTTGTAAGCAAATAAAGTTACTTAATTAAATTAGTTGCGGCTATGATATTGTAAAAGTAACAAAGCAGTTCATATTTTTATTTTAATAACCTTTAACTATATAATATATCGCTTTCAAACAACTTTTCCAAAAGAATTTTATTATGATTCTTGCTGCGAGTCCATTATACTTCTACATAGTATCTTAATTTTTTATAAAATAGGTTTACAAATTATTATATAAAGTGTTCAATCATAAGCGAGGTTCTTATAATATGTATTATTAACTGCGTGATGATTTGCAAAAAGACCATTTGTATTTGGTGTCTGATGCTTATGAGGGTCAGAAATATATGGAGGTCAAAGATCGCTTCATAAGGTGCCGACACACAGCGACACACTTTCATACCATTATAATTGTTCTTGAATAATGAAATCAAGGTAATGGATCTTTGATTACTATTCGATAGATACTTATGATAAATCAAACCCTGGTTATTCGAATCATGGGCTGTTATTTTGCTATTTATCCATAAACTCGCTTTTTGCCATTCTGATTAAGATTCCCATTGAAGCGGATTCTTCACGTGACGTGTTTATTGATTAATGATGGTTTCTTGTGTGCTATCGGAAATTATTCTTTGATAAGATCTCATTATTACCGGCAATAAGACGAGACTCCCGTATAATCTAATATTGCCGTAATAGTGATCTAATCTTATTATAAGGGTGCTTACTTTTTGTCCTCCGTAATTACCATACTTGTTGTAGGAGATTACTTCACCCGGCTATTTCTATTACACACCTATTATTATTGCTGCAAAGAAGCTTGCAGTGTATTTGCATTTGAAGGTTTTTGTAAGCAAACCTATTAATACATAAAGCGATTCTGCATGCTTTTTACTCTTTTGAATTCAAGTTAATTGTCATCATGAGAGACTATTTTATTAGCTCTGATAAGATTTCAGTCCTAATTATAGGTTGCAGATAATGATAAATAAGGATGACTCCAAATACTATTGTATCCCAGTCGCATATCTACGTTGTATGTAGTTGTAGGTATGTAGTATGTAAAAATAATAAAAAAATCGTATTGCTGAAAATTACACGAGTGATATTTTCTAATATGCTTGGCCAGTGCGAGGAAAACACCTACATTTGTTCTAAAAGAAAATCAAATTGCCTACGTCATACTTGAAGAGTTCGTTGACAATCTGCGATTTGAAAATTGTGAGATAAACAAAATCGTGAAATCGAGCCGGACCGGTCATATTCAATACTCGCGTTAATCTAAGGAACACGTAGAAATGACAGCAATATGTAATAGATGTATCAATTTTATACGTACCATCGCGGTCGGCACTACGATCAAATGTAATCTACCATGTGGCGTGCATCATTGGCAATTTGTGGCAATTCCGAGTGTCGTATCGTCGATGTGAGCTGGTAAACGCACGCAATGGAATTTACAAGCTTTTTTTGCTATAGCAGTAACCGACAAGTATCCAGGAGACCCCTCAACATGTGACGTAACGTAGGTCACGGACATTTTCAATCTCTGATAGGACTAACAAATGCGATGGAAAAGAAAAATTGTTTTTTTGTATTACTTTTTCTGCTGGTTAGCAGTATGTTAGGAATATAACCCTCAATCCAAAACAACACTATTACTATTAGTAGGAATGTTTCAATAACATTTCTTTGATATACGCATTTATGTGTCTTTAGACAATATAACAACGCAACAACAATATTAGTAAAGTACATATTCACGGCATTAAAAACTAGATAGCGATGCGTATCGTTAAAAAATCTAAAACAAAGGGTCAAAATAAATTACTTTGATTTTTGAATAATATGTTATATTTGGCTTCATTTTAGCACGATTATAGCCCTGACTGTTTGCCTTTCAGAGAGATTTGGATACAAGTCCCTGTAAGTAAACATATTTTTAATCAATTTGTGTATGAATTGTACTTTTGGATATTACTTCGAGTGAGTGTGCGTTTTAAACCGTCAATCGTGCGTTTTGACGTTGTAACGATAACGTTTTAACGTTACTATGTTGTTACGTGCAGCATCGTATAGATAATAAATTAATACTCAGTACCTGCAGTCCAATGGTGGCACTTGATAATAAGGTCATGTCGCGTCAAAGTGCAATCTCATTCGCCTAAACTAAACTTTCTCGCCGCAAAACTCGATCAAAATTTCAGATGACATTGCCGTTTTCGATGCTTAAATTTTATGAAGAAATCACGCACTTTCTACAAGGGACTTTGTATTTACTTGTTTTAGTAGTGAATATTAAATTAAACGAAGTGGTTGTTAATCATTATGTAGGTAAATGTGTTATTAAAAAACTTCTGACTACACAGGTATAAGAAGCAGTAATTATGAGCCGTAAAGTAAAAATGTACTACTTACATTATTTCTTACAGGTAAGAACACTGTTACGACGTACAATTTTGCAAATACGTAAGTAAGTAGGTAGGTTTTTTTAATCCATGTGATTCAGAATTAATTAAAAATATAGTTTATTGACCTGATTACAGTCGTATTGTTATATTTCATACAATCAAGGACACTTAATATACCTACCTACTTGTACGTACACTTTAAAAGCTGTCAATACCCACAAAAGAGCGGCCATAACGCTATCTAGACAACCAGTCCACACAATAGCCGTCCTATTTAGTTGTCCAAAGAAACGTGGATACATGTCTACACACGGGTATCGAATAAAGTAACATCGGAGAATCATTAATACGTACCGCAGTCATTGAAAGAATATTGTAACTGTTAAAAACAGAAAGGTTACGTGCTATATTGTTGAAAAAAATTATTGATATTAACACGCGGACAGGCCCGTTGGGGTCAGCGACCATGTTGCGAGGGGTTGTAAGTTCAATTCTCAACCTAGACGAATATTTGAGTCAAGAGAGTGAATACTTTACTACCAACACACTCACTAACTGGAGCGCTAACTGAATAGGCATTAGTAGTCCTACGTTCTATTGATCTGAGATTAAAGTATCCATGGGTGGCAATGGCGACTTGTGATCGAAGTCTGATTGTTTTCTACTCTTACATAACATCATTGCAGCCAATTTGTTTCCAAAGTTTAATAGAGTGAGATTAGATTTGTATATTTTATTGTCGCTGAGGAATAACTTTTTCACCAGAACACCTCATATCTTAGTATGTTTGTTTATACACACGTTCAGACCAGCACAATGCAAACACTGCTTCTAAATAATTTTTATGCAGTGGAGATGTCGGGCCCTGGAACGCGAAACGGCAATTCAACGACAAACTAAAATACGTATACTTTTAGTTTCTGGAAAAACCTAGAGACGTATTGTCATAGGCTGTTGTTAATGTCAAACAACACCTTAAACAATTGTAAACATTAAATACAAGCTTTTGTTTATTAAGTTTAAAGGTGCCAGCGCACTCGGTTGACTTGTCAGTCTTTAAGTGCGTTTATCGTTATATCGATTTATCAGTGGAGGATCTTTAAGATATTTTTATTGTTACTCAAATTGCGCATTATCGATATGTTTGAAAACAATTGTCTGGCTTATAAGGAATGACGGAGACCGCATCTGATAGAGTATAGGTATTGCCAAGTTACAAAAGGTTTCTTGTAACTTAACACATTGCAGTTGACGAATTAAAATATTTAGAATAGCACGTAACCTTTGCAACAGGAAATTATAGCTATATCAAAATAGAAGATAGGATTAGGTATTTTAATATTTACTACAAACCACTCCAAAACAATGAACAAACCGTGATTAGTATATACAAGATAGTGTGCGAAGTTTATGTCAGTAATTAATTAGTGATGCAGCTAGTAACAAAATCCTAATCAGTTCAGTTGAATATTTCTGTGTGAAAAAAGCCTTAATGGATGCGTCGTGTATCTGGAGGAAACTAAAGCATGAAGCAACTGAAGCGAGGGCTTGATACGCTCGAAAAAAACGTTAATTGCTATATAAGACAAATGGTTACGCAATATGTTTTTAGAGGGAAAGTACCTAATCTATGCATTTATTTAGATCGCACGAGGCGTGATGCAAAAACCGCTTTAGAAATTCTTATACATAAAGAAAGGTATTAGAAATATGATTTAATATATGAAACTTACATATATTATACATCTGAGAAAAAACGAAACGTTTTTCTTCGTACTTATATCAGTTAAGTTATACATTTGAATAGCGAACTCCATGATTCTAATTAATTATAATGTGCTATTACGTTACTATGAATAATATTATGCAAGATAAAAGTAGCGACACCGTAATGTGTTTACAATAAGATCTCGAAAGTAACTGAATTTAAACATCATTATAATTTATTTATTCTCCTTTCAGTAGCAGTCGTTAGCTGTTTAACATTAGGCGAAGTGTTACGCAATTCGCATTTGTTAGAAATTCTTGAAAAGATCATTATCTCGTATATATAAATGTATGTATTATTATTTTTATGATCACAATGACAAAATTTCACCAATTCAATTGTGGGTACCAATTGCGTGCCGCTATAGAAACCATTTTAAATGTAGCGACTTGAAGATGAGTGATGAGTGACTTTGAATAACATTTGCTATTTACTGTCACAGTCCGTCAAAACCTTTCGTTGCTTTAACGCACCTTACTATGGATAGGCAGTCATAGTCAAGTACAAGGCCATCTCATTTTTACTAAACATACTGACAACGGTTCTACGAACAAGTGTGTCTAAGCTGTACCTGCTGCTGCATCTATTTTTGCTACTTTGGAAGAGTATTTGCATTGATTTTGAAGTTTTCAGAGTTATGTTAAGCTGCAATCCTAAGGAACTTTAAAGCTTTTTAAGTCGCCCTTCAAGAGTGGCACAGGGTTTTAGTAACTAATCGTAATTGGCACTTGAGATTATTTAAAGAAAGCGTGCAGTCTGTTACGCGGAGTTTTTTTACGAGTGCATGCAGCAATGTTAACAATGAACATAATCTAGATCGATCAGAACGAACTAGATAGTCGGGTGGCAAGTCTGCAATCAATGTCACCGCGAAACCGAGCACCAGTTCCCGTAACCGCACCATTTATATCCTATCAGAGTGTACGTTCTGTTTACGTTGTGCTGTTACAAAAAACGAAATAATTATTTTAAGCATTCCTCATCACCATCGTAATACATCATAATAAACCGTTTTATAGTTCCACTGTTGGCCACAAGTCTCTTCTGATAATAGGAAGGTTTTCAAACAAAGCCATAGTCAGCCACGCTCGCCAAATACGTATTGGTAGATTTCACGCGTTTTATTATGATCAATGATAATCATTAGCATATTACGAAGATTGTCTAGTGTATAGTTTCTTCACGATACTTTTCTCTATCACGAAGTAGGTATCATGTCAAAAGCATTCAAATTAATATACATATGTATATTCTACTGCAGTTCCGGTACATTCTACATTTAAATATATCCTATATCAGATAAGCATATAAGTATAGTTAACGACTTTCTCTAATTTCACAAAGTCAGAATTTAAGCTAGAGATAAATATGTCTACTAAGTTTCTTACTTACCTACCTAGATATATTATCCTAAATACTTTAACTAGTTTGCCATGACTCACCCCATTAGATACGGTCTTCGCTATAAAATCTCAATCATTATTTATAGTTAACAAGTATTGTCAAATATATCGATGATGCGCAGTTTGACTAACAATATCTAACAGATCTTCCATTGATATAGAGAGACAATGATAAGCACACTCAGAATAACATTTCTATGGTTGAAAAACGTTTGTTCACACTTGAATTTCGGCATATAATTGGTCACTTGACTGGAAACATCTAGACGTGCGAATGTTATCCAAAACAAATATTACTATGGACTATATCAGTAGCGGTAAAACATTGGTGGAGTGTACTCAAGCGACTATAAGATCTCTTCATCTTCATCCGGAGGCAGACAACGCCTTCTAGCTGAGATAACGCATTACTGTAATGACATGTTGGAATGTGTTACGGTACCTACCTACCGTATATTTTATGCCAAAATCCAACATATCGAGATCGACGACCGACTGACCGACAATAGATATAGGCATTTGAATTACGTTAATTAATCAACATGCATGTTATAAAATTGAGTGCTGTTGCGTTATGGTCAATAAAATACAATGAAGGGTACTGTAGTAAAAAAGTTCTGTCCTGTTCTGTCTCAAAGATAAACCTAAAAGACACATTTCCGTTTAACATGCCAAGCTTGTATTATCAAAGCTTATAACTAATGGGGCATTGTTCGTTCGCCGTGTAGGTACATGGTGCAAGATTGTACCGTTGGAGACAAGACAATTATCTCTGAGACTAATTTTTTTATCACTCATTTATGAATTTTAAACAGGTGTTGCAATATCTTCCCCTTATTAGATATTGTTACTATTATATCTGTTTGTATACTAACTTGTCCGGTATCGCACTAAAACTCCTTACAGTATTACAGATTATAGATAATATAGCGACAAGCTACCTTTGTTGCTGATGGTTATCCTTTCAATTAATTTATTTTTCATTCATTAGTATTTTTCGATGTACCTTTATCAATAATCACCAGGTACGATCTTTGAATTAGAATTTATGAAACTATAACTTTTAAACAAAATACAACTTAGTAGTAATTTAATACTAGAATCGAACACAAGTAATAAAAATGGTGACCAATTTACATAAGTATGTCTCGGGTTTTGGCTCGACTAGTTTCGGATTTATCCAAGGAAACGTTTAGGCCATTTAGCTTATTCAATTCTAGTCCGTATATGAGTGAATGCTGATGAGTGTCAATTTCAAACTGTCTTCTTCAGAAAATTACAGGCAGTCCATTCCATTCCATTCCAATCTACATTTATAGGTAATATAACCTACACATACCCCATTTTACATACATATATGTATAAAAACTTATATTAATTTTTCAAGAAAAAAGCATACGAACTAGTAGTCTAAGTGTGTGTATAGATAATTATGTGATTTGTGCTTTAATCTTCAACTAAATACCCTTATACAGAGATAAAACATAATTTCCATCGTTTTTCAATCGACACCAGCCCACATGAACGTGTTATTTTACTGACCAAGGGTCGGGTAAGTAAATCTGCTCTACTCGTCTCAGTGCCTGTTATTGTACTAAATTATTATACGCGGTGTTCGCTAAGACTCGCAATTAAAAGCCCTAATGACTCTATCTTGCCTATTATACATATAAAGATTAGCAGGGTTGTATATCGCTGTTTAATCGATATTTTATAACCTAATAAATCTTGGTTTTTCCAACTAATTATTTCCATTGGGATCCCTAAATAGTATTTGCGTATGTAAGTGATTTGAATAATATTCAAGCTTTCAATTACCTTGATCTATTATAATATTAATCATTTAGCGTAAAACGCATGTAAGTTGTTGTATAAAAATTTAAGAATACACTGTTATAAGATTAGCAAGAAAAATAAACCACAAAAAAATATCTGTAATCATGTTATGTAGCAACCCTGCAGACCTACCCGTCCGTGGGTAGCTTGTAGTGAGGAAATTTGCATTGACGTTATTACCACAAGTGATCGGGTAACAAGGTGTCTGTGTCGAGTAATTTATTTGAAAACACGATGTGTCCGGCAAAAAAGTTAACTAGCCTCCGCATGGAGATGCCTGCCTCGGCTCATTCACTAGATGATTAAGAGATAAATTAGATCCATTCTGTTAGATAATTAAGTTACACTTTACGATAGCTTATCTTTTGGTCGTTTTTCACGTAACACCCTGATTTTTTGACACAACGGTATTGAAATATTCATTTACATATTATCTGATTATATAAATATAGAAGGAAAATTATACATCCAAGTATTTTTTTTTGATAATTGAATTTAAAATTAAAGTTATATTTTGAACAAAGCTAATGTTATAAATCGCCTAAAACGTTTCAGTTGTAAGATTCAGATAGGGTAGGTAGGCTATATTGAGGAAACAAAGCAGAATTATTATCAGAATATAATTATTGTCAAGTATACATTTAAATATTAATGCTTCAATTATACGCTTAGGTTATTAGTCATGTCCATTATACCGGGACATACAGCTGTATCAAAGAAAAGTATGTATCAAGCTCGCGCTGTGTAATGTCACAAAAACTCCTCACGGTGACATTATCTGCATTACCAGATGAAGTAATTGCGATCTACTGTATATCATAAAAAGCTGCGCTGAATAGACACTGATAAATCAATATGCGCCCAGTCATCGGTCAATCAACCACTATTGAGCACCGATCAAAGTTTTTATACATAGAACCGCTCTTCACATGTACCTATATATTCAGCATTGGTGTTTTTGTCGCCCTGTGAACGATTACCTAAATCATATTCTAATGATTACGGTATTACCAAATTGTAGTGGTCCCCTCGTTATGAATCAGGCGCTTCGTCATTTGCCACAAGTAATTATGTACAAGATAATGAGAAAATAGTACTGAAGTCAATATTTACTTTGGTTAAAAAGTCTCTAAAGTGAGTGGAGCTTTGAGTTGTCTTATCTGAAACGACTTCTAGTCATAGTAGAGCTACTCAGCTACGCTTAAATCCTAGAGGCTGATGTTCTGACACGTTTTCTACATCTCAATTTAAACCTTCATTTTCTTATGAAAACTATGACTCTGTTCTAGTAAGAATCTCAAGGGAATTGTGTTTAATTATTTTACCATAACTTTAATTAGATTTTATTACCTTGAACAATTTTACCGTAATTATATTTGCCCGTTTGATCGTCTCATTTCATTTGCTAGAAATCGTACTGTAAGTAAATAAACAATGTTGTCAAATAATGTGCTGGTTATCTTGTATTATGTATTTGTTACATTTGCACCCTTGAAATAACCTAACTTTTCTTCTCTTTAACTGATTTTCTAGTATTAACATATATTTTATTAATTAAGATGTGCAATTAGATGATGATGAAACAGAAAATGACTTAAAAAAGAATAGGTCAATGCACCATTACTTAAAGTTATGACTTTAGTACTGGTCTACGACAAGTGAATGGTTTGCCAATTAAGCCGATATGGCGCGTTTAATGCTCTTTATGTTAACACCTCGTTTGTTTACTGTATTGTTCAATGCATACCATTTATGTTCGCTGCCTGCGAATATGGGCCCTTTGCAACCTTGCAACAATTGGCACCACACTGCTTTCACGCTAAAAGTGGAGTCGCTTGAGGTGTAAAGATCTTAATTACTTAGCTGCTTAAATAACTCGCTTATGGAATTGCGCCATTTGCAACATATTCTATGAAAAACACGTTTAATGTTACAAGATCGCCAGAAGACCAATTAGGTCAGCGGAGCGAACGAATAGGTGAGTAGACCGACGACTACTGGTGAAAAAAACATCCTCGAACGCGGGGTTAATTTTTTAAGAAGAAGGGACTCTGGGTTTTAGTCGAACGACTTTATCTCGAAATTTGAATACCTAACATAGCATAATAACATACTCCTGTTCTTAGGAAACTAATAACGATCTGTACAGTGCGGCCTCGCGCTGATTGATTAGTGAAGAGCAGTGCCTGTTATCATTATAAGAGTCAATATTCTTCTTGTAGCGGCCACGATATGCCACACACTACCACACCTCATTAAAATGCTATGAATGTAGGTTACATTGTGAGGCTCAAATATAATGAGATGAGGGATAATGACAAACGCATACCTAGTCAGATAATTTATTTTGAATAAAAATTATCCCTACTATTTCGTCAGTCACGTAACTGTTTTCGCTTCAGTTTTGCAGTATAACTATCTTAGTCGAAAATATTAGTGTTACTATTTACCGTTTTTAAACTTGAATGAATAGAACCGAAATCGTTGAAGGTCGTCGATTTTTGGTATTGTTTTACGGTAAATATGAATACAATTATACGTATACATATGTTCTAACAATGTATGTAACGTTAACAAAATGTCCATGGCGTGAGGTCAAAATTACATTTTATATAGGAAAACTTGTGCAGTTATTTCACTAAGATAGTTTGTCATTTATTTCAAGTAAACAACTTCAAGTAAATCATAATATAACCATTCTACAAATAAAATTGACTAGTATTATTAATTTAAGTTTCAAAACAATTTGCTTTATTTGGAATACCTATAGGATTATACATCTCTGCGTGTTATGTAATCTTATATTTTAATTAGTATAAGACGTATATGAATAAAACACTAAAGGATGATATAAAAATTTGGAGTAATTGAATTAGGAATTGCATACATACATGTATATAGAACCAAACTTTATTACCCGTAATAATTTTGATTTATATTTGAGCCGCAACAGAAGATCCCAAGCACATCATTACTAGACGTGATTTGTTAATATCGACATTCACTTGAAGTCTTTCTTTTGCTGCCTAGCTGTACTCAAATTTTAATAATGATATAATAACACCATGTAGTCA
>DWEM01003422.1:0-10713 GCA_018245935.1 Agara belti belti | reverse complement strand
GCGCGTGCGCGGCGTGTATGGGCAGGCCGGCGGAGCGGTGGAAGCGCGACAGGCGGTTGACGACGCGCGGTTGCGTGTGCGTGCGCACGCCCGCCGCGCCGCCGTACGGGCTCACGGCGAACACGTGCGTGGTGCCGCGCAGCGTCGACACCGCCGCCCAGCGCGAGTCGCCCGAGATCGCGATGTCCTGCCGACGCACACATCGCTAACGTCTACTCTTCGATATTATGTGTTACCGGTCCACGAAAGCGACAAACCTAGTATGAATACTATTCTTCCTTCATGGGGGTATACATATGCAGAGCTTCTATACAACGCAGCTTGCGGTAGATCTTTCCAATATTTCCAATGTTTAGAAATGAAAAAAAATCCCTGCCATGTAACCAAATTTGTTACCTGCACTTTAGCCGTGGTATCGCCCCTGTGCAGTATGTAGAGATGGTGCACGGACGCCAGGTTGGGTCCGCAGGGGTGGGGGTTGATCCTGAACACGTGGAAGTCGTGGCCCCGCCGGTCCGCCGTTATCAGCAACATGCCGCTGGGGTCGAACTTGAGCGCGATGATAGCTTCCGAGTGTGCGATGAAATGTGCCACCACCGGATCGCACGGCTCTTCGCAGTCCTGCCCGTCTTCTTCGTCTATACCTTGCTGTAAATAGAGAAGAGTTAAAGTTAAACACGAAATTTCATATTTTCTTATTTTATGGAATACATGGTGGTCCAGTGTCGATTGATACGAATACGGTTGTACGGCTAACCCATGTGTTGAATATTTTCAAACTACCTTTCAACACTGAGATCCAAAAGCGGCAGCCGCCACTTGCGACTGATGCCTGTTCGTTTGCTTTTCGTTTTCGTTTATTCTCTTCACAAAACAAAAGGCAGTGCACGCTGTAAGTACCTCGATGTCGAGCACGGTGACGAGCCCCGCGTGCTGGTGGTCGGCGTGCGGCGGGCTCGGCGACTGCGAGGCGGCGCGGCCCGCCAGGCTGTGCGCCACGGTCTCGCCCAGCCCCCGCAGCCCCTTGCTCAGCGACTTGGCCGCGTGCAGCACGCTCGCCGTGTAACTACTGACGCCCTCGCCTGGAACCGACCACACACCGAGTGTGTATACACGAATACAACAAATAGAAGTGACAGATGGAAAGTCACATGCAGGGGCATAACGCTTTTTTCTTACGTGACGATTTCTATAAATTGCAAGCCGCGTTATAGAAGTCCTCTCCAAAAAACTTGCGTAAGAAACGCAATGTATCATAATCATTTCCGTACTAACTCTGACCCTGACATAATTTATATTATTTTATCCCTATATGTATACGTGACATATCTATCGTGTAATTACCAACAGTCTATTGCTTGTAGAAGAGTAATATCATAGTCGTCTATTAGACATATACCTATATAAAATTTACATTGATTCATAATAGTTCTACTTATATAAAATAAATACCGATTGTTCAAAATTGCTGTTTAAAATCTAAAAGAGGAGACCATATAGAGTATTATTACTAAACATAATTAACATGTATATTTCGGTTATATATTTTATATTCAACAAACTATTTCTCTTCTAATTTCAAATATACTACATAATTGAACACGCATACTTAGATAAAGCCCAACTCTATTTGTAACTATATAATACAGGTAAAATGTGTATATTTCTTTGTATATTACTTTCTGAAACTACGAAAATTTTACGGAAATATTAAATAAATGTTGAATAGTATATAGATAGATTATTTACGATAAACATAGACTATTTTCTATACGGAATAATATTTTTCACGACGATACGATTGTCGGCGCGCGCATTCCGTATTATTGGTCGAGTTGAGGGGACAGGGGAAAGTCAACCTACAATTTGTGACCTACTAAAAATACTGTTCCACGTATCTAAAACCGCGAAACCCCGCTATTTATGAATAAAAAAGAAAAAAATATCACTATGTCACGTTCGTAGTGTGAATGCAAGGTGAATACAATTAGCGAACACGGTGCACTCGTTGCATTGTTTGAAAACTCGTGTTAAACAATGCATCGCGATACTGTACTGTGTGCGTAAGGTCAATAGAGGAGTCGTCGGCCTTTATCGCCGGAGATAGCGAGAGATATTTATTTACGCGTATTTTATTGATATTCAATAAGCGAGGTTGCGCTGATATAATACTTAATCTCCCATTTATTATTATTATTATTATTACTCCCTATCTCGACCAAATAGGTCAGACACTGGCTAGCGGAGGAGTCAATTGACTCCGAAACCGGCGTGTATGCATGAAGAGAATGATGAATGTAGACGAAGCACGTAAGTTTTGAAGGTGAGAGATATTTGGCACTCGGTGCTTTCTGCCTACCCACTTAGAATCCTGGCGTGATGGTATGATGTTGTTGTTAACGATGGTAAAGTCCGCCAATGGTAATCGGTCAGCTTGGTACACTATGGTTTTAAACCTGGACACGATAGGAGACCGGCTTCCAACGGTGGAACAATTAAAGGCTTAAAAATAATCATAATGTTACAACATCACACTAGGTTCCACCGTACTAGGCAGTATAAGACCCCATTATTTAATTCTGGCCATTTTCGTAACAGATAAATTTGAATGATTAAATTTTATAGTTTTGTATGTTATATAAAACACACACCAACCTGTAACAATACGAATAGGTTATTGCAAAAGAGATATCCTTTATTGCGTCATATTGTACCAACGCGGCCGAGTTGCGCAAAGAGATGTTGAAGTGTGATACTGCGTGATGTTCGCTGTGGTTACTCGAAACTACAGAAATCCCGCCGCATGTAAAGTGTGTACGCATCCTAAGAGGTATCCTAGAAAAATCCCAGTCACCCGTCTCGATTAGTCCTAACTTACTTATATGCAATTTGCTTATGTCGTTCAATCGCAACTACATTTTGCTTGTACTAAAAATACATTAATATTTTTGTGTAGGTTAATCCAACCGTGAAAAAACTACGTAGTCGACGTTTCGTGGTAAATTAAGACGTGCGTGTGTGTGCGTGTGTGTGTGTGTACATAAATGTGCATTTCGAACCAGTTCCCGAGACGCCGGCGGCAGACTGAACTTGAACTTGTTAGAACAAAACGAGACTCGACGAACTAGCTGCAGCGAACATCGGCTACCTTGTTATGGCCTACTTACAGCTACAGCGAACCATTGTTTACTTACTTGTAAAACTCACGATTTTCTCGTAATTCATGTTGATTTTATAGATAAGAAACAAAGAAAGAAACATTTATTTAGGCTGATGATATAAACATCCACATACAACAAAATATACTTGAATATATGAAAACAATAAATAAATAGGTGGATGAAAAAAACAAAATACGATCTTCAATATTTCCGAATGCAACAGTTTCCTAGTACAGTTATCATTGTCACAAGGTCATCGACCCTTTTCATCTGGATATGGATCTTCTCTCAGAATGAGAACGATTAAAGCCATTCTACGATGCTGGCCAAGTGAGTGTTCTCAAACTTTTATTATACGCCACTGACAACAATATAGGGAAGTCTTAGGCGTTTACGTCTACTAGCGATGTTTTCCTTCACCGTTATAACTAGTGATTACATTTTTAAAGATATTAAAAAATTCAAAACGGTAACTAAAATACGTAAATGAATTTGAAAATGAATCCCGGAGTAGGGGTCTAAACCCAAAGCGCTAGGCTATCTTAAAATATAAAAAAAATCATTATTTTGAAAACAGCTGTCCAACTTACCCTCACATCCCCCGCTGCTGCGCTTCGACGGATTAAGCTTCTTATCAGCGTATGCCAGCCATCTATCTCCTAAAGCGATTGGGTTGATGGGGGCTGTGCCGCCCAGGGGGCAGGGGCACGGGTAGCACGTGGTGACGGCTAAACGGTCTTCCAGGGTGCCCGCATCGAACACTGCAAACCGCTCGGAGAAGGACACCACCACAGAACGTTTGTTCGCCAACACATCTAGTATGGGATTCTTGAATTTTATGCTCTTTACCTGTTGGCAATAATGTACTGGATGACATTGAGGGAACAATAAAACCCAATAATTATATGTAACTGTTTGATGTGTAAAATGTGAAGATTATTGCAATTTATAACCTCAAATAACCTACTTCATTAAAAATGGAAATTTCGAGGAAATACCGGGATAAAAATATAGTATGTTCATTCCCAGGCTTCAAACTATCCTCATAATAAATTTAATCACATTCGGCCAAGCGGTGCGGCCGTGAAAACGTAACAGACACACAGACAGACAGACTACACTTTTACCTTGGACAAAAGGCCGAGAAGCGATAAGACAGTTACTTTCGCATTTATAATATAAAAAATATGGATGTGTAACAAAACTTAATTAAATCGCATCAATCATCAGCACATTACCTGTTCCCCCCCTCTAATGGATATGAAGCTCAGCGAACAGAACGCCGGGCCAGGACTGGCGGAGTCGCACAAGGCGATCAGGGGCCTTTTCGATGCAAAGCAGTCGCCGTGCTGCGGAGTCGGCAGTATACGGAGCACCCTGACTGTGCCTTGACGCCACGAGAGCACCTCCTGCGCCTCACCGCTGGGAGGGATCAACCACACTTGGACCCCAGACCCGTATCCAAGGATGAGGAGCAGAGGTGACACATCGTTCTCGCTGTCTCCCTCTGGCGTCGGCTCGTTTATATCCGCTGTTTCAAACCTGAACGAAATGTTCATCAAATAATCATTGAATACCATCCTGTTATACTATGAATAAAATTGCCTCCATTCGGAGACAACTGTAAAGAGAAAAAGTCAATTCGAGATCCACCAAAATTTGTAAGTTATTTTTCAATGTAGACATGTAAATAAATAATTATTCTAGGTTGATACAAACCATTTCAAATCACACCAAGTTGAAATGCCTATTAAATTTATCAATCCTTGTAAGAACAATATCTCCCATTGTTTTCCTAACTTAGAACTGCCATTATCTGGTGCTCATTAGCTTACCGCGCCCACTGGATGACGTCTTTAGGATCTACGGCCGAAGAGGAGGAGAGCGTCACGTCGTTAATGAACCCCGAGACCGCGTCGATGATGCTGCGGTCGCTGGGCGGCTGCGACGGCACCGTGAGCGGCCCGCCGGAGCGCGCGTGCCGCGGCGACTCCGCTGACATGCTGGCTGATTGACGCCTATCACAATCGATGTTTAAGTATAGTTATTAGAAGGTATCTTGGCCGCTTGTTTGGAGACAACTATCCTACAATTACCTTAGGCAAGCAATGCACTGTCATAAGGAAATGACATCAATATGTCTAAGCGTTGCTTATTGTCTATAACAATAAAAAATATATATAAATATATTTCAGTTTATCTTTCATTTTACCAGTAGGCTTGAGCTTATGTGATTCAGAGCATGTCGACCTGAATGAGATGTAGGTCTCCCCAGCCTTTACATAGATTTCCTCATAAACTTCAGTGCAACAATTATGTTTAAAATCCTCACAGAAGGGCCCCAAAAATAGAAAATGCTTTGATTTGAATATAGAAATGTTAATGCTATATTTTGTACTGTACATATTTTACAAGGTTAATAAATCATGTTCACTGAATGTATTATCTATATTCCTTAGTTTTACCACAACTAAAATATACCAATACAGAAGTTCTTAGTGATTAAATTAAATAAGTATACTATGGTAAACCTTTCTAATTTTTGAATAAAATATTTATTGTTATTTAAAATTTTACTTGAAGAAATTATTGTTATCAACAAGTGATATAAGTTGTTTATCAACATGTTTACAGTTCATCATCAACAAACAGGAAACTATACATCAAATCTGTTCATGGTTTACTGAATCTAACTGAAAACCTTGAATATTCTGGAAAATTCTAGAACATGAATAATAAATAAAACATTCCAATTTTGTTCATTAAATAACTACAAATTATTTGAGTTATGACTTTATAACCATTTGATTTAACTATGGAAATTGCTTGCTAAGGTCCTTACATCTTCAATTATTTGAAATACATACCTATATTATTAGAAAAATAATAAAAAAATAATAGTTACAAAATATTCATTTTGTATTGTTTGTTGTAAATAAGGACAATTGAATTTGAAACTATAAGTAGCGTTGTACTCTGGCCATTATATAATTCCAAAACAAAACATGATCTATTGTTATTGATTACATAATTGAAAAAATAAACAAAAAGCACTCACACCTAATCAATATTCAGTTTGGATTCGATCGCGGATTAGGCGTCATCGCGAAACAGCTGGTAGTGCATTTATAATACGTAGGTGAAGTGCGGGTGACTATTATTATATTTGTTGTGCTCAGCCTAAGGGACCGAGGACAAAGGAAATCGATGCAACTAGAAGAATACAACCGTTCCCCGAAACGATCAATACCTCCGCACTACAGCCATATACATATAAAAAAAGTCAATAGACTCACCTTACTTACGAAATCTATTCTCATTTTAATTCCATTTTTGAAATAATACAACTAATTGCGTCGTTTTATTGGCAGTCGAAAACAATGACGTCACAATAATAACTAAAAAAACAGCACTCACTCACTCGATCACTTGACCTTATTAAATTACTTTAACGATTTTAAATAAATAAATCGGGAATAAAATTAGAATTAAAAAATATAAAACAACAACATACAACAGATGTTTTGTATGACAATGGTCTGACACTCACTTGGTTGTGTAAAGTGTTTGTGTGAGATGAGACAGAAAACGAAATATATAAATGTTACTACATAAAAGAAAAGATGAATGTGTGCTAGTAACTCCAGTGAGCTTGTATATAAAAAATACACACGGATTTTGCACACAATCATCAATTGTCAGCACAATCAAAGTTACCAGCGTTAAAAATAAAATGGAAATTATGTGACAAATGTAGAAAATACCGAAACTAAACTACTTTAATTCATAAGGATTCAAAGTATTAATATAATGATATTGCTACATAAATAATTATAAAAGAATTATTTAAACCTTCATTTTTTATCATCTGTATTCTCCTCTTTATATTATTGATGTAGTTGTTTGTTATCTTGCATTTGCAATGCAATAGTGCTTGAACTGATGATGCATATGAAATTTATAGAATATCATCTGTTTTTGACCATCTTATTTCTTTGTACTATCGAAAGCAACTGTCACTATGTTAAGAACACGAAATACAATGTACTTGCTATATTTGTTGACGATCTACGACATCTAGCGGACGAAACTGTTCATTTACCGAATATTCGAAAAATGGCGGAAAAAGGCATAGACTTCAAATTTGCATTCGCGCAGGTATTTTATTAATTAAAATTATTTTAATAGTACTATGTATTGGATTATTAACATTGCTTATGTTATTTTAGCAAGCGTTATGTGCTCCAAGTCGAAATTCCATTTTGACTGGGCGAAGACCGGATAGCTTACATTTATACGACAGCTACAGTTACTGGCGAAAAGACGTGGGTAACTTTACAACTCTGCCACAACTGCTAAAAGATCATGGCTACACTACATATTCGGTGGGAAAAGTGTTTCATCCGGGCCATTGCTCCAACCATAACGACGACTACCCCTACAGTTGGTCAGAACCTCCATATCACGCCCCCACTGAAATGTATAAAAACGCTGCCGTGTGTACAGATCCAAAGACTAAGAAACTAAAAAAAAACCTTGTTTGTCCTGTAGTGGTGGACGAACAACCCTACCATACTCTGCCCGATCTAGAAATTTTAAATGAAGGTATCAGAATATTGAGAGAGGTTAACAAAACAAAACCATTTTTCCTCGCCGTTGGATTTCATAAGCCACACATCCCTCTTAAATTTCCCAAAAGGTATCTCGGTAAGTATGATTTTCGTTGTAATTCAAGAGTATCTTATTTAACTTGATGTTTATTTTAAATTATACTATGTATTATATATGTCGTATCAGTTAAATTAGTAACCAATTAAGTTCTTATAATGAATACATAGCATATTTTCCAGATAACGTACCTATTTCAACAGTACGGCCACCAGCGTTCCCAATTATGCCTGGAAACATGCCATTGGTGGCATGGCATCCGTGGACGGACGTACGAAACAGAGACGATATACAGCGACTGCGCCTTCCTTTCCCAATGGGAACGATGCCTAAGAAATGGACGCTCAAGATCCGACAGAGCTATTATGCCGCAGCATTGTACATTGATGATATTGTAGGGCAATTGCTTGCACACGTCGATAGGAGGAAGACTATTGTTGTACTGACAAGTGATCATGGTAAGAATATTGCATATGTAGGATATATTTTTACCACGATCTAAACCATAGGTTCTCAAACTTGTTTCGTCTATAGCCCACTTTGAGAATGAAATATTTTCACCCTCCCCCTAAATTATCTTATTTTAAATAAACCTAGTGTGTTATATGCTCCCTCCCCTCCAAATCCCTTCATCGTCCCCCAACCCGCCGGCGGCATTTCTGTTTTCTCCTAAGCGTAGATATACTAACCGTTCATACTAATCACTAGTAATTATTATTGTATCATATACCTACGTTCTGGCAATCCGCTATCCGCCTCCACATCCAATGTCATGTGATCTTTACAGGGTGGTCGTTGGGTGAGAATGGATTGTGGGCGAAATACAGCAACTTCGATGCGGCACTTAGAGTTCCGCTGGTATTCGACATACCCGGAGTGCGACATAAAGCTGTCGACGCACCTGTGGAGTTAGTAGACTTATTTCCAACGTTGGTCGAACTAGTCGGGATGAAGCAGAACATACCTAAATGTAAACGAAACGACAAATCGACACTGTGCTTCGAAGGGAAGAGTTTGGTGCCGCTGATAAGAGAACAGCTCGAGGCGCATTGCCCCATGAAGCAGTACGCTTTCAGCCAATACCCTCGACCAGGCGTCAGTCCTTGGGTGAACTCTGACAAACCGCTGCTTAGAGATATAAAAATAATGGGTTACACTATACGAACAAACAGATACAGGTACACGGAGTGGATATACTTTAATAACACATCATACAAAAGGAACTGGAACGAGCTGTACGGTACTGAGTTATATGATCACATGTATGATTCAAATGAATCCAATAATGTCTTTCTGGATTCACATTATGAACATATAAAGATTAGATTGTCCACATTGCTGAGATCGCACGTAGAGCGTGACGCATAATCGCATCGCATACATACAAAAATACATACCTACATATGTACATAAAAAGTGTGTATGGATTCATTCCTTTGTACCATAAACAACTATCATATAACATTTATCTCATAGCTAATACTTAGTGATAATTTCACATGTACGATCAAACTAAGCAAAAATTACTTTAATGGTAACCTAAAATAGATTTATACATAGTAGTCACAGTTAAACTCTTACATTGGTTAAATACCTTAAAAATCTTGCATTTCCATAAAAAGCCTTCTGTTGTTTCCCTCTACTACATAGTTAGGTATACAAATAGGTAAAATATAAGAATACCTATTCCCACGCTGAGTTATACAAATAGGTAAAATACTCTGAAATTATACACTTTATAAGCATATAATAATTAGCAAATTATTTCAATAAATTCGTACTAATCGAACGTAAAATCGACTGCGACTCGGTAACTGCAGCCATGTTTTATTACGCGCAGTCGGTGAGACTTAAATGCCGCAGTCAACATATGTTCTAAAAAAAACTCTTATTCTATAACTTTCAGGCAATAAATAGCTAATTGTGGTGATAAACTTTGTATAAATGAACAATCATAAAGCATATTATTTGTCTTTGGTTTTCAATTTTTTTATTTAATAAAAGAACAATAAAATATTAAGTAAATAAATAATAGTAAAGGTCGACATTATATGTAATAGTAATATACAAATAAAGGCATACTTGGCCATAATAAACACAAAAACTGTTCAATTTTAGCCACTCTGTTGCAAGTGATTATTACAAGGAAAATATCTAGAACACTTATTACTATAATGATTAAAATATTTTTGCCATATGGGCAAAAATATCTTCATAAATAAGCAACATTAAATGCTTGTTATACTATAATTGACCTATATAACTAAATGTCACAGAATTAACTAAACAATTGCAACATCATTTAAATGCATCTCACAATTAACATATTAAAGGCTAACAATATTTATATTATATTGTATTGCACTCTTTACACTATCGCAGAATGACAACCAGTAAACATAAGGTAGAAGCACTTCGATACTGGCACGTAACACGTATATAAACTAAACAGATGTTCACAAATAGTGTCATACTAAACTTTTCTTTTCTTCTGGCAGAGGTCGCTGCGCGTTCTCTTCCATTTCTAGCTGCTTAAATCTGGCGTACAGTGCACTGCTTGTAAGCACTATAATGTTGGATGACCACCAAAGCATGTTTTTGGACTCGTTGTACCACTGTGTGGCTATTACGGTCTGGGTACAGGCCTTGGCCGTGCCAGATATGTTGTGTGTTAATGGTGATGTTACCTGAAAAATAAACATTCATATATCAATAATGATCAAATAACACACAGTCGTCAGATCCCTAACTAGGTCGAGCCTATTACAGAACCAGACGATCTGTAGACAAACATAAACACATTTATATATATATAAGGGTCAAGAATCTCCGAAACCGGCGGGTTTGCATGAAGAGAGTGATGAATGTAGACGAAGCACGTCAG
>DWEM01003421.1:0-10715 GCA_018245935.1 Agara belti belti | reverse complement strand
TGTCTAACTTCCAAACCGACAAATTTTCACAGAAAAATTATTGTCTTTTAAAAAAATGTGTTAACATTGACACATTTGTTACATAAATTGAAGTAAAAGTTAGAGCTAGATGAATATTTTTCTTTTTACCATGGCTGTTTTACACATACTCGTACGTATAACGACTCACTATTATTACAATGGTGCAATAAGGAAACCTTTGTACCAATAAACATTGGAGCACTTTTGATATGACGTCAATAACCTTTACCTATAACTCCTTGGTCTCGTCTCGCTTTGATGTGTAGGTAAATGCAGTACACAATAATTGACTCGTAAAAAAATTAAGTCTTTTATTAGACCGACGATAGACGAACTTCCTGATGCTGTTATAAAGAAGATGGTAGAAAAAGACAAAGCTTTTTGGGTGGATAAACCCGGAGCTAATGCTTACACCCTCCACGATGCTTATTATAACTATGGCATGACAACAGAAATGGTGAAGCCACGTATGTGATTTTTTTTTCATCTTCATTTTTTATATCTCCCCTTTTCATTTGTTGTTTAGTAGGGAATTTTTAGATTTCAGCAGAATAAGTAAATAATAATAACTATTACCTACTTCCAAGCGTTTTTTGGAAATTATAAGTCAGTTTTTATGGATGAAAAATATATTTGTTCGTGCTAGAGTAAATTATATGCATTTCCAATTTATTAAAGATATAACACGTGCCGTATTTTAATGGTAGCATCGTATCAAGTCGCAGAACTACTTCGAAATCATTGTGGTCACGGCACATAGTACACATCGGCAAATTTCAAACCTACTTTGCGAGCCAATAGCAACACGAACAACGTGCTTTTTTTGTTAAAGATAGTATATTATTATTATTATGTCAGGATCTGCGTACTCCATAGGAGTCGGTATTTAATTTTAATGGAATGAAGGCGGCTCTTTGGTCTTAATATCAAATATACATAGCCTTAGTAGCTAATTTGACTTTCTTCTCCAAAATAAATATTTCTATTCTTCACATGTTTGTGTGTGTGTAATGTAATGTGTAATGTGTAACAGCCCACCAGGACGTGTTTCCCCGCTCATATCAGTACGATCTCGACTGCGTTAAATACCGAAGATTCCACGCCTGCGATGACCTAAAACAATCTGATGCGGAAAAGGTTATTATATTATATTCCATTTACATGAATTAAATAATGTCCACTTTAAAGCTATTTACGATATCACTTGCACCAAGCTTAAGATTAAAACACAAAAATTTCCATTTGTTATTCATTGAAAGTTACTATTTACACGTCGATTTGTATAGTTTCGGTACTTCAGATATGAACATTTTGTTATAATACCGCAATTAAACTCCGATATAGGTATATCAGTTGAAAATAGACTGTTATACGCATATATCTGATCTAATGACATATTGATATAAATAAGACAATCATCAGATACTTATTGGATTATAATCCGCGTCGTCGTCAGTTATATTAGGTACTAGCTTTTGCTCGCGACTTCGTCCGCGTGGTATAGTGACTTTGGGCAGCATTTTAATTTCCTAGGATACCTTTATTGCAAAAGAGACTATTCCGCGCGGACGAAGTCGCGGGCAAAAGCTAGTATAGCCTATATTGATCAGTGATAATGTAGCATTAAAATGGTAAAAGAATTTTTGAAATCGGTCCAGTAGTTTTTGAGCCTATTCGTTACATACACACACTCACACACACACACACACACACACAAATCTTTCCTCTTTATAATATTAGTATAGATATAGATATGCCTGCACCTCACAGAAACCTAGAAATGCGCAGTGTCACGATTGCCAAAAAGTAAAAGCTTCAAAACTCAAACCGTCGGGTGGGAGAGAGGAGTCTGAACAGAAGAGATGGAGGTACTACCCGGATCTCACAGCTACCTTGAAAAGAGAAGAAATTAGAGAAATGATGAAGGAGTAAGGAATGCCTCACTAATTTGTCTGTTATGTGAAATTAATTAAGAACGTAGGATTTTGGTAATTTTCAACTGAGTAATATTCATGGAAACATATCAATATAACCATACTATGAATTCATGTCTTTGTCTCAAACTTAGCAAAAGTATTTTTAAACGTAATAAAGCAAAATTGAGATAATATTGTAGGTGGCCCAAAGTGCAAATCAGGATAGTAGCTGATGGTAAATTCAAAGCTTATCCTATAGGGTATAACCCCTATGGGAAATAGGCGAAACTGTATAACTATAACTAACTAACCAAAGTGTTCCTACTTATTTACAGAGTGGGACGGCCTTTTCGAAATGAAGCTTGTAATTGGTATAACAAAAATTACCCAGCGGTGCATTATAAATGTGTGATGCGTAAATTTTCAAAATAAATTTAATTTCATCAATTTACAAATGGAAAATTATACAAAATTAGCCAAGTATTATGTGTTTTTCTTTACCTTTGTTCGCAAAGACATTTCTAAATTGTTATTATAGGTTATAATTAATTGATAGCTTTTGCATAATACACTTAAGCGCTAGAAAATTAGTAGGTAATAAGCAATAATATTTAATAAGCATAAAGCAGAATATTTACAACTTCAAATATAACCGCCTTCCCCTGTTTAATAATAAAAATACAAAATTGCATGTGATAATGAAGTGAAATTCCTTCAGCCTGACGGGTAAATTATGATTTTCTAACCACCGAATATAATCAACAAACTTTGATATTGATTGACTTCGACACTCACGGTGGCCTAATAATATGCAATAACATTGGTGATTCGGGGTAAACATAATACCTTTAATTTTTATCATTGCTTATTTAAAGTTGAGTCATTATTATGTTCCGAGTCATACTCGTAGGGTCAGTGCGGACGGGCTGAACAGCGGTAAAGAGCACTTTAGAGATTAATTTTTTGCGAAACCTGTAGTTTTTAATATTAACATGTAACTAGATATTTTAACTATGGTCAGTGTAGATCAAAATATAAATTTATATCATTATAATTTACAAACTTTCTTAAAATGCGACTTCAACGCAGTCTTGAACCGCCGCGTGCCTCCGATCGCAATTTGACCTCTTGCCATAATTTTAATTCGTTGTTCCAAATACAATCGCATGCAGAAGCATTTCACACTCGTTGCATTCCGTCCATCGGCACTGATCTTAAATATTATACATATGCTATTTTAATCAACATCAGTTTAAAATATATGCGTAAAGCACATATGCAATGCATACATATATTTAACTCACAATTTATACAAAATATGTCAAAAATAAAAGGAAGAAATTACCGCAATGACAAGTACATCCTACCTAATGTTCTTTTGTTCATCTGTCAAAATTTCAAGTATGATTTGATTATTTTGGGTAACAATTATAATTAAAAATATTCCCATCCCCAGTTAATTGACCAACAATGGCAAAACAGGACGATAGTTTGTTTCTGCTTGAGGTGTTGATCGATAAAATTGTTTTTGTTAAAAGCCCATGTTTTTCTGATAAGGATTTCAAAACTTGTGTCAATATAGAATGTCCTGCAGTTCAGCCACTAGAAATATGTGATGATGATTCTGGAGCCTGTACCGCTAAAAGTGGTGGTCCATTCGTTAAAACTTTCAATAATGGGAAGTCATGCTTATTTTCCCTCAAAGAATCCGAAATAAGTGCCGCCATGAGCAAATTTCCAGTAAAAGTGTCGGTTTATAAATCGCTTCCTTGCGGCTGTTTACCAACTAAGATTGTAATGGGTGAAGCCACTATTGACATGACTAAAGAGTTTGTTGAAGCCCGAAAAAATTTTTTAGAAGATCCCACTAGTGTCAGTTATCAGGCCCTAAAGGATTCTTTCAGAATTGTGGGAGCAGATGGAAGCGAAACTGGTGAAATTGTAATGTTTTTGCGCATTTCTTGTTTCGGGAAGTTAATCATCACAAGGTTCCAAGGATCAGGAGGGACACCAAGCTTAGGCGCAAGTGGTAGTAATGCAATAGTTGATAGATCATGCGCCCCAAAGAGAGACTTTCAAACTGCTCAAGATCCTTGTGCTTGTGGAGCAGCGCGAGCAAAATCAGGAAAGGGTGGATTAGGAATGAATAATCAATCCTGCGTGTCTGGCGGTGGTAGTGGTGTTTGCCATTCAGGTAAAAATCTAAAATATTTTCAGGATTTTCAATTTTTATATCAATATGCCAAGACGAATAAAGATATGACTAATGGTTTTTAGCTCGTGATCCTTACAATAGTATGCCATGTGAAAATCCTGATGATCCTTGTTTCTGCTCTGGTTCCATGAACCCAGTGAAACAAAATATGGTCTGCAGAAATACCGACCAATATTGTCTGCATGTACCAAAAGGTGAGTAATTTATAAAATTGTATACTTATATATGGATAAATATGTATATGTATATGGATAAACGTACAATATGGGATTCTATAATAGATGCATGAGAGAAAATTTATTGATGACCAGGTCGCAGCAAACAATTTGAAGAGATAGGAACGAATCTGGGAGGTAATGAGCTAAAAATTAAAGTACCAGCCAATGCTTCCATTATTAAGAAAATAAGTCAAACGCATTGTTCAATGCAATGTCCTTACACTAAAGGTAAAGATGGAGGCCCGTGTGAGCCACCTTGCGGAAAAAATCAGATTAGCTTAGCTCTTCCCAGTGAGGCCGTATGTTGCCAAGGAGCGCAACCAGCTGACACCCAATTCACATGTACAACAGAAGGTTGTGTACAAGCTTCTAAGCACGTTCAACAAATTGCTCTTGCTCGCGGTGATACCAAGCAGCAAGAGTTACCTAACAAGGAAGTATTTGTTCTTAAAGTAGCAAAAACAGCCATGCAAGGTGACAGAAAGTGTAAACTAGAACTGGAGCTCGTTACACCGAAGGGTCCCGACAAGAAACCCCCTATCGAAAAAGTTAATACGCGACTGCAATCTGATCTTGATTGTGAATGTTGCGTTAGAAGGCTCAAAAAACCTAAAGGAAAAAAGAAATAATAGTATTTATATTTAAAATGTAAATAACGTGCATAATGTAGACTTAAAAATATTTTTTTACAAGTATCGTAGTTTTGTTATAAAAAAATAGCTTGATAAGTACATTGATCTTGTGCAGATTGCTGCCCGACGGGAAACAAAGTTGTTTTCCAAATGCCTTCGGATTCCTGTGGTACAGGCCACAAGCAGCGGGCACACTTTAACTTCAATTCGGATGGAATTGGTGACGTGGCCAGAGACGAACCCGGACAACTAATGCCCACGACAGTCGAGAATTACCCGGGAGTAGTTTATGACTTTCCTAAGCAAGTAATCAAACTACGTATTGGAAAGACAGTGGAGATGCCAGGGCGGAAGTCGAAGCTAGAATACCAATTTATAACACCGGTCGTCACACATGAGAAAAAAATCCCAGTTAAAGATACACGGACTGCGCAATGTATACCTTGCTGTCGAAATTGTTGTTCGCCGAAACCTAGATGTTAAGAAAGACTCATTATATGACATCATTGCAAATTATTACATGTAATTTCATCAATGTCTAATAAATGTAGCAAATATTTTGGATGTCTCTGTCATTGGATGTTTCCTCTCCTTCTTTGCATTACCCACATATAAAAATAATACTTCATGTAGTATTAGAAATCACGTCTTCGTCAGTTACACTACGGTCAAATTCTAGGCACTTTAGTTGATAATAACTTTCACTTTGTATGTATAATTATTATACAAAAATCTAAAATGTCCCGTACCATCGTGAATATTTCAGGTTGTAAAATGATAGACGTGTTGATTTTGAGATTGTGTTTATTCTATTAAATGTTGATAACCATCATAATGTATTTACACCTTATAACCTAACAAGTATGCATGTAATAAGACCTAAATAAACAATCATCAACTGATCGTAGGTGTCACGTCGTGTGCAGATAACTTGGAGGAATTGACAAAAGAACGAACGAATGAAATAAAATCAAAAGACGTCGAAGACGGACAACATTGTTTGAAAGAATTCATTGCAGCTTTCTTTAACGGATGCAACAACGTTAATTCTCAGTGTCTTGACTGCACGCAAATGGAGTGCTTACAATATTTTATTAATGAGAAAGAATTACAAGACAAATATAAAAGCTCGTCGTGTACGTCGATATGCAGTAATATATACACAACATACGCCACCAATACCAAGAGCAATACCATGAGGACATCTCGTAGCCAAATTTCGATTTGTTCATTAATCGACAACTTTAACATTCGAGTTTTTGGAAGAAAAGAAACGGAAGTATACATGACTTTGTTGAAAAATGTTAACCACTCTTGTGCCTCAGGGACTCAGGCAACAGCATTCATAAATAAATGCTTACAAGTAAACAGTGAACTACTTAGTCGATGTAATGCTAGTAATCTTGATACGAATTCTAATTATGATTCGACATGCACCCTGTCTACGTTACCATCAAGTCAGTACAAGAAGCAAGCGGTCGCAAATACACGTTATCACAATGTCTACTTTTTTGGAAGAAAAAAAGATATACCTAAATCAGCGGGGATGGGATATACTGAATCCAAAACAAAAATTCACAGAAATCAACAATCATCAAACGTGAAGAAGGGTTCAAGCACCCAAAGCGCCCAAGCATCATGTTGTTCAAGTTCTATACAAACAAAAAATTCTAGAGGAGCATCTACTGCTACAAATACTATGAAAGCTGTTTCCATAAAGGATGATAAAATAAAAAAGCCGTGTCCAGCCTCAGCAACAACGAAAGGAGATATGACAGCGACCGTATCCCACATTAGAATCGGGCCAAAAGAACCGTGTCCAGTACACGGTAAGGACCCATGTCAAGGACCGAAATGCATTGTAGCTACTTCTGGAGACGAACAGTCGCCTGTCAAAGTTAGTACCGTTACTAATCCACGTCGAGGTGTCTTTGAACTTGTTATACGCAAAATGACAGGTGCGCCCCTAGCAAAAAACGAATTGATGCTGGAATGGACTCCTCCGCCATCTAGACCTGCTACGTGTGGTGGCCCATGTCCGATTCCATGTACATTTCCAACGCCATGCCGTCCGTCGAAATGCAAAATGATTGTTTGTCGACCGTCTCGATGTCGTCCGAAGAGCTGCAAAAAGCCCTGTACAATAAGTCCATGTAGGAATCCATGCAAAAAGTGTTGCAACGTACCGCCATGCAAGAAAAAGTGCATTTCTTGTGGAACGCCACCTTGCAGTATTCCTTGCGCACAACCATGTTGCAGGGCACCATGTGGTTATCCTTGCAAGAGTTCACCTTGCCTTAGACCATGTCCCGTGGGTCGTAAACGATCCAGAAAGTCTCGGAGCCAACCCAAGATAAGAATAATTAATCGTAAACGTACATCGCCATGTTTGAACCGTTCCAAAGCATGTCCTGTAGTGCGCTGCCGTAGCCTGCCTGGCCCGTGTATAGGATGCTGCAGCATACCACCGTGCCCGCCCCGAAAATGCTGCTCTGTTGCACCTTGCAAGCCGGCCAAATGTTGTAAGAGCAGTTGTTCTGTCTGCTGCATCTAATGAATTTTATATCTTTTACTATCATCGATTTTATCAGAAAGATAGCAGATTTGATAACTTCACTGGTTTTGAACAATGTTATTAAACCGTGCAATTATATTTAAATAAAGTTAAAAGTAATCAAAACAATTACCTGCATTTACTTTATTCAAGTTGAAAAGTATCTAAATATAGCTACTGTTTATATCATGGACATTTGTTTTATTTAATATATAAAGTTTATCACAATTCTATGTAGTTAATTACGTTCCGTTATTTTTTAAACCTTTGGTTTAAACAGTGGATTAGTAAAAATACTTATATAATTCTTAAGCATGATAATCCCTATTCTTATTTCAAAAGAGTAGCAAAGGACATCGGAACGGCTGCTGCCGTCTATGGACATAGATTATTTATTATTTCTCTTAATATCGGTACCTATCTTTGATTGTAATTAATCGATTTCAATGTACATGGGAGCTTAGGGTGCCTGATGGTAATTGATTTAAGTAGCTATACAAAGCTGAAACCGATATCAATAAAGGATTAACGTCTACACTACACATCCGCCAAATTTGAACACACTATCCAAACACTGACATTAGTGCATTAGTGCAAACGACATCCGGAACGTCCATTTTTACGGAATTCTCCGCATTCGTCAACAAACTTTATTCACGTGAACTGATATCAGAATGAGCAGGCTGCCTTTGAACTTGTCATAGGGCGGATTATCCTCACCAATAATCTCAGCCGAAAAATCAGATCGAGGGACAAGATTTGGGGGCGCCGATTAGAAAAAACGTGCACCCAGATATAGGATTGGAAACTAATTTAATGTTCGGTCGTTTGTAAAACCGTGTGCAATTATGTAAACATCAGGCAGAAAGTTCTTGCGTATTGTATATATAATAGGACTCAACATATTATTAATACAATACCTACATTATCTATGTAGTTATACCTAGTCCAGAGTCTCCGAAACTGGCGTGTGTGCATGAAGAGAGGGATGAATGGAGACGAAGCACATCAGGTTTGTAAGGGCAGAGATATTCGACACTCTGCGCTTTCTACCTGCCCCGTTTGAAACCTGACGTGATGTTATAATAATAATAATACACCTACACAATCATAAATGAACAATGTATGATCACTTTATGTTGTCTAAATTTAGACAATATAGATATTATAAGAAGTCAAAAGAACTAAGAATCCTTTATAGCTATCGACTAACATACTACTATTTACTATTTAGCTATATACTAGCTACTAAGCTTTTACAATTTTAATAAAAATTCTAATGTTACATAGCAGCTTTTTAATTACTATGACAGTGATGTCGTCAACTCGTGCACCCTGGGTAGTGTATAGGAATGGCGGTTGCTGTTTTAAATTCCATTACGTGATATAAATAAACAGAAGAAAACCTCAAAATAAAATGTGTAACCATATTGGATTACGAGAATGTCAATTTAATGTCATCGAGACAGCGTAATGTTTATCCACGGTAATTTTAAATTCTAGTGCAATTGTTACAGTATGTCTGAAAAAGGCAATACTAAGGGTACACAAGTCCAGGGAAAACCAAAGCAGAGTAAATCCGCACCGTGCCCCTGGCTGTGCAATTTAGTCCCCACGAACGTGCCGAATCCTGGCGCCGCTCAAGTTGTGCTTCATCCAAGAAAAGATGTTTTCGTTTTAAAGGTTAACTTACAGATCCGTTTTATTAAATTTGTTATTAAGGTTATGTTACAAATCGATTTTATTATAATCAATATTCTACTTACTTATCCGTTGTAAGTCATCTGATAAAATATATACTATCAATTAAATAGGGACATCTCTTTTATTCAGAATGTACCAGAAAACGGACTAGTCAAAACTGGCGCCATAATACTTTATAGGATGTAAACTCTATGTATTGGTATAAATCCGAGCATCTTGTATTCTCGTGGTGAATATACTTTTACTCTCCTCATTTACTCGGGGGTGAGACTGCGAGGCGCAGTTAGTACGTGTATAAGTTATGAACTTCTCTGGCATTATAACAATATATGTATATTTATATCGCTATCATATTTTTATCTTTATATTTATATTTATACATATAACAATCTTTTAATACGTTTTGTCTTTACAAAAACTATAAAAGTTTTATATTTAAAGAATTTGTCCGACACTCGTATCTTAATAAGTATATAAATATTAACGCGTTGAATAATTCCCGTTTAAGGTAGCAAAAGTTGGACCCAACGGTGATAGGAGATGTAAAATGGAATTGGAACTTGTGACCCCCAAGGGCCCAGAGAAAAAGCCACCATTTCGGATCGACACGAGAGAGACTCAGTGCGATTCAGAACCTCCACCTTGCTGTTGTATGAAGACAAAGAAATATAAGAAATGAAACCACAAAAATCGCATTAGAAGTACATAATAAATAAATGAAGCGTCATATCATTTGCGATCAATACAAAATATTCAGTATTGATTTAAATACCCTTGAATATTTTTGGTAATAAGTATACTTGGGTAATAAGCATTCATTTGTAGATAATATGTATAAACATATAACAACATTGTAAATTACTTCAATAAAATGAGCAAGTCCTCTCGGTCTACTTATGTCAAATATTTGTCAAAGTAACTAAATGTAATAAGCTATCTATTAAATTATTTATCAAAGAGATTGTTGCATGATACTTGTTAAAGTTATTTTTTTATCCGACCATCTCGCCAAACTGTACTACCGTGACCCACGTTAGCGTTAGGCTATTGAATTTCTTCTCCAACGAATTAATTATTAGTATCATTATAATTGTGATATTAGTAAAACGGATTACAGCCGCAACAGTAGGTATAAGCCGGATGCAAGGCAGTAACGGAAGGATTGATAAAGTCCCGCGCGAAAATAAATTGTAAAACTTTAAAATTGTAGAATGTGTAACGGCATAATATTTACTTACATTTGGAATAATTGGCGCAAGTCCATATTAAAAAGTAAATTCGCAAAATTCGATGCGAATGATTCGGAAGTTACTCCGAAGTGACTGTTATTTTATTAAGGTTTTTAAATAGTCGTCATATATGTATTATGTAGATAGCATGTATAGTGTGCTAATTGGTACTTTATGCTATGTTGCTCTATGCTCGGTGCTACTCTATGAACAACACTGACATATG
>DWEM01003420.1:0-10716 GCA_018245935.1 Agara belti belti | reverse complement strand
TGAAACTCCTAGCACATGTAGTTTCTGAGATTTCGTGATGAGTGAGTGAGTGAGTGAGTGACCTTTCGCTTTTATATATATACAAGGCTTCATTACACGATTGGCCTGTATGGTGCATGTTGTGGACGTTACGCCCTAAATCAAAGTCCTTCGCCACGAAGGCATTATATCATAATCTGGGCTCAAATGTCCTAAGTAAATTGCCTGACCCTCGGCGTAATGTGCGTAATGGGCAGCAAATCATAACGTTGCGACGTTCCCCACGAGTGCTTCCTTGCCGCTTCTAGTTAAGGACCACCTTGACCCTGATCAGACTCCCTTAATCCTACGACCGACGAAACTACACCAACTGAACTTAGGATCCACAGTAACTTTAACTATTTAATTTAAATGTTTCATTATATCATTATCATTCCCAATCATCTATCTCATTAACATTATTTTAATCTTATTTGATTTGTAACATTTTAATCTTATTTTATTTTTAATTATTTTATTTTATTTAATTTCGTAATATTTTAATGTTATTTTATTTTTGATACTTTAGTTTTATTTAACTTTAACCAATTTCACTTACTTATTTATACATACTCGTATAAAAAACTTGCTTAATCATTCCTTTGCTATGCCGTAAACAATGTAGCAATATACTTAAGGTAACCAAGAAATAAATAAACTATTAAACATGAAGTACTAATCATCAATAAGTAGGACGATAACGATATACACGTATTCCTGTATTATGCAAACTATTTGATACTAATATTCCATTTCTACAATCCTATTCAAGGTCGACTAAAGATGTCCATAGGCGGCAGTGGCCACTTGTGACCTCTGCCTGCTCCTTTGGTAGGTACACACTTCATATGAGCAAAACATCTTCTTGCTAAGGATGATTAAGGAGGAAGGACCTTTGTGCTATCCAAAAATATGAAATTTACGAAAATTTAGCTTCTCCACTAATATATTATATAGACATAATATAGATGTTATAATACATGCGCATATAAATTAAATAAAATACACATTGTTTAACTCCATACTGTCAATGATAAACAAAAATTCGAGGAAATGTCAAAAAAACGCGTTATTATTTTTTATTTATGGCATAATCAAGGTGAACCGGATTCTGGCTATGTCGAAGTTCAAATCGATTGTTCAAATTTACACATATAATGAATTCCGGTCAATATTAGGCCACTCAGCAAATACTAGTTAATACTAATATTATCAGCACAGCTGATGCTAAGTATAAGACTGTTCTATTTTAATGTTCCTGCTAACCTCAAAATTCGAACCCGACAACACCAAAGCAAAATATGCTGCTTAGCAGTATTTGTTCTCTCCCCAACTGCTCTGTAACATACGTATACTAACAAAAAATAGGTCCACCTACCTTTTGTTGGAACCTGGTCGTAAAGATGTAAGTGGGTTCCTTGCCATCGGTGACGAGGAAGTACGGTGATGCCAGGATGTTTTTTGAAGACCGGAGCGCAGTACTGCTCAAGTAGAACATTAATGTCAGGCACGCTATGAGAACTGGTCTGTGGATAGCAACAATAATGCACTGTCAGTATTAGACGGTTTGACGAATTAATGAAAAGGAAAAAAGAGGTGACACTTCGCCTCCTTGTAGCACCCCAGAAGCAACAGGCAGAGAAAGATGGCCCAAATTGACTACGACGCCAGCGTTCATCTATGTACCTAATTATGAAAACATATTAAGAGAACCTAAAATACCTATGTAACAATTCATTCCTCCGTTAATGAACGTTAATACAGCCGGTCTTGGACATCTGAATGTAACGGTTTCTGTCGTCTTCTTTATTAGTCAACAAAGTTATATAACTTTGAAGATTTTAGTTGTACTACTCATACACATTAGTCGTGCACAAGTCTTTTGTTTTTCTTAAAATATATTGTATAATATAACAAACGAAGTGCGTCCTCAATACGAAATATGAATACTGAAAACTGATTTCAAACGCGGAACATACCTGTGAGGGTCTTGAACATCTGGCATCAGCGTCTCTACAAGCATATCGAACAGTCCAAATCCACCTCGCCAGTGCAGGATGCAGGCCAGGATGAAGACGTACGTGTACAATCTGGACAGTAGACGTTCGAGAAGCCAACGCCCAGCTTTCCTTTCTTCTCCCCAAGCACCTTTAGATCGGGATAAAAGTTGAGTTCTGAAAAAATTTTGAATATTTTGCGTGTGTTCCTTTGTTCATTGTAAACTAGTAGGCGGTATGCAAAATGCTTTCAAAACCCTTGAAACTATAGCAGCTGCAGTTCTTTCATGTCTTGTTCAGAAAGGGAAATCATCGTGAGGAAACCTGCACACCTTGGAGATGTTACAAAGTTTATAATATTTCTGATCTGCAAGAAATTTTCCCATCCACACTTAGCCAGCGTAGTGGAATACTGCCTAAAACCCTCTCAGTATGAGAGGAGACCCGGTCCAGCAGAGCACCAATATAAGGGTCGAAAAAAAATCTCATACCTACCTGATTAACGCAAAACATACGTGGATAACGATGCCTAGGATATAGCTCTGGGCGTACGGAAATATGTGTTTATTTCGTTCCATTATACCCCACGTTCCTCGCCACACGCTCACCACCTGTGGCGCCACTACAAAACACGTGAACACCGCGTCGCCTAAGAAGAAAAACAAGATCTGTTATTTACAAGTAATTCATGGTTAGGTAAAGCAACGTAAAGTCTTGTTTCAGTTATGAAATTAATTATATGGGAAGTGCATTGGCGATTTCTGTTTTCTTTTGCTCCTTATTAGGTTCTAAAGCCTTTTCATTCGACTGATTTGGTATTATTATTTATTTATATTATAACGTCTTTAATATCTCATGTATTCTGTATGTATATTTAAATAAATAATTAGAATATAGGTTTATAAAGACGTAATAATTTGTATGTACTTATATTGTAAAATATTAAATAGTAATTTGTATGATAGGTTGAACTACATATTCTGTTTTTTTGTTGTTGTATAATTGATACTATTTTGCTTTTTTAAGGGAAAGTAACATCGGGGTTGCCATTATATACGTATATAACGCCTAAATTAATCCAGATAAAATAAATTATTGGTTCTAACCTTATTATATAATAAATATTTTTTTAATATTACCTGCACCATATGCATATTCATATTTATCACATTGTGTAGTGTCTTCTGAGTCACCATATTCCACTGTTACACCATTCTTTTCAACTTTGATGTGTGTCACATCAGACAATAAATTATCCGTAGCGTTTTCTGACATCTGAGAATAGCAAATATTGACTATAGTGGCAAATTTTATTACCCAACCATAATACGACTGCAGAGTGACCTATGAAGTTCATTTTATCAGCGTTGGGGGTGTGGTATCTTAGTGGCTGGAATTTCTGTCTGTCACTCCGGTGGCCTGGGATCAAATCCTGACACGCACCTATGTTTACAAAGTTACGTGCGTTTTATGACTTAAGAATTAAATGAACAGTGAAGGAAAAAAGCGCAAGGAAACCTTGCACACCTTAGAGCATGCTAAAAGATATACCAGGTTTTCTGAGGTGTCTGAAATCTGCTCATCCTAACTTGGCCAGCGTGGTGGTCTGCAATCTTCTTCAGTGACAGAACAAAAGAGCCTAAAAAAAGTAGTAGCTACTTCTTCGACTTGCTTCTTAAATAATTAGAATTTCGTCAATTTCTTATCATAAAGGTAAATAACAAAGAATATATAAATAACATATCGTCACCTCAAAACTTTACGGTTAAGGTTTTTTTAATCACCGTATTTATGAAATTTTATCCTTGTAACATTTACTAGCAATTTCACACTTACACAAATTAATTATCCTTGTACAGGCGCTTATCAATGTACATTAGCTTACATTTCATATTTCGAATTTTCCAGATGTTTTCCATTATACATCGATGAAATTAAGCTCACTTGAAGAGCATTGATAATAAGCTCATTGGTTATTTACAGCAAAGCAAAGATGATCAATACAATACAATAACTCTTTATTGGACTCCACATACATATATATAACTACAAATATTAGGATAGGTTGTTCGTGCTTGGGCTACCGTAGATGTCGAATTGTCGACTTTAACCGCCAAATCTTACCAGCAACATATGGTGAATGTCACGGCGGGAAAATCTATTGTTTTGTCTCTTTCTTTCCTTTATTGTGTACGTGAATAAAGAAATCTTTATGGTCCTGACATCGTTGCAGACACGAGCGCGGTTACAAAGAGCATATCTAATTGCAACACGTATTTATATATACTGTTGGACTAGCGTCAATGAGGTAACGAATCTTCTTGATGGAACTGTGTTAGTACGTGAAATAAGATAAGAAATACATGTAACCCTACCTTGTAAGATACATACATGCTACCTATTGGGGTTTCCTGGCATTACACTCTTGCAAACAACTTGATTACGAAAACGTTACTAAAGACCTACTTGCAATAATTGATGTCAAGCATGGAATGCTTACATTTTTATTATTTCTAAAATTGTTTCCTACTTTTTAGTTTGAATTGCATTACTCTGTGAAGAGTCCACGACGACCACGTATAATATGATGCTGTCCGGTTACCCTAACGCAGGCATTCAATTGCCTGATTTGGAATCAGATAGCCGTGTCCCTTTATTGTCCCTAGGTATCGTTGTTATTAATGGGAAGTTAGCAGCGAACAAAATACTGTAAACTTAGATGGGTAGGCATAAAGAAATCCATTAATGTGACAAATACCCGACAATAATGACCGTTACTTCAAAGATTAACAGCTTAATAAATACGCTAATCAAAAAGTCATTTGCCCTCTATTAAGCGTGACAGTTTGAGAACCTTCAACTTAAGTATCGATCAATCGAATAAATCTTTCAGGTAAGTGTTTTTTTTTTATTAGGAAATATATATCTACATATAAATAGGTAAAGGTAAAAAAGTTGAGTACGTTTGTAAACCGATTTTTCTTATTTTTTTCTTGGTAGCCGTTGTCATGCTTTAGTGATGTTATTAAGAAAATTTGGAAACAACATTTATATAAATAATAACAGAAGTGACGGAAAAAGGTTTTCTTGCAATTTTCAACAATGATTATGTTTTAATTTCGACTCAAATGTCAAAAGATTTGAAGTTGTCAAAACGTCAAAGGCTGGTATTATACAAACTTTTAGAAATATTTGTAGAATAAAAAACTTTGATCTATTTGCGTGTTTTTAAACAATTAATTGGTAAATACTTCATTATTGATTCAATGTTATTGATGACAAACAGTATGTACATATCAAGTTTTAAATGCCAACCAGGTCGATTTACAAAAGTAGGCCACGATAATTATGAGGTTTGAGACTCCAGTCCACAAACGAAAAACTTAATGTTATACTATAGCAATAATTATTTGAGAAGCCACTCGCGGCTTAAAAGCTTTATATCAGGTAATACAGGACAAAATGTATAACGGTACCTTTCTAATTTTTTTTATACTTATCATTATTATCTTTATACCGTAACGCAAAATCTCTAACGGGGTGGGCAGGGAGCACGGACTTTCAAATATCTTTATTCTTACAGACCAGGCGTGCTTCTTCTCCACACGAACACGCCGGTTTCGAATTAGCGACTTTTTTATGCACACACAAAAAATATATTTTTGCCTTAAAACGACAATTATACGAGCGCATCGTAACACATAATTACGTTACTTACAAAGCCTATATGACAATATAAAAAGCCTGTACAATAATATATTTCTGTTATCTCAGTACTACAATAACAAATTCAAATGACATAAACTAGCTTGTATGCCCGTTCAACAGGTTTTGATCAAGTAGATAATATAGTACGATATTTTACTTTCAAAAATGGAACATATTTTCGAGATACTCACTGACAGTTGTTTTTTAAGTCACGTTCAAAATAAACTCGTGCGAAATTGTTGACAGTTTACTTTTTGCAAAGTAACGTTCACGATAAAAATATCTTATAAATGTTTAATAGATTTTTGAATTTTCTTTTTAGTGCAAACGTCGTGACCGGTTCACACTACTTCACGGTACTGAGTCAATATCGATGAAAACAGTGCAAATAAAAACCCTACAAAGTATTATAATCAAGGACAATGAAAAAACATAAACATTGTTAGGGACAATTGTTCGTGGATGCCGTTTTTTACGAATTTCATTATCTTGTTTCATTTTGTGCGAATTCCTTACATTGTATAATTTTATTAATTCTATTAAATAATCTTGTTCAGTATTTACAATTTGTACGGTACAATTAATAACAATTGTTGGTTTTATTTAATTCAACCACAATTATAATTGAACTATTATTTTATGTGACATGTGACGTTTAATTTTATATATTAACTAGATGCGCTCCGCGGTTTCACATGCATAGAATTCTACATTTGATAGGGTTTTAATTTGTATTTCGAACTTCCAAAATAATGAACGTCCATACAAAATGAAATGCTTATTTTATTCCCTATAAGGCTTGCCGAGTGATATAATCCTCGAGATTGGTCTAATGAATTCAGAAATAATTTTTCAAATCCAACTGCCAGTTTGAAACATTATAGCTTTTAAACAAAAAACCAAACCGGACACGCTAAATGGGACACAAAACTAGTATTTAAGATGATAACCAAGATTTAATATTGACCTTGCTTAGGCACTGCTTGAATTACATTTTATCTGCATTTGCTTGTCGTGAAGCGCTTAGAGCTGTGTTGCGCTGGAAAAATAATGCCCTTTTGAATTTTTCCAATCGTCTTTGGAACGGTTCTAGAAGTTTCGACTGCAATGTTGACTTATGTCTGATTATTAAGTCTACGGGATTTTTGTGGTTTGCGATTATAAATAAAACAACAGATTAAATACAAGTTTAATATAATATAATTTGTTTGCTATTCCTTTAACAAATCGAACATGTAACATGGCGTAAACATTTGCTAACACACAACGGGTGTAATATTTAAACCTAATGGCATATCGCAGTAGACATGACGACACGACGACTTCACGACCCGACGACTTAACGACTTACCGACTCGTCGACACGACGACTGGTCGACTAGACGATTCGACGACTGAAGAAAGCTTTCACATTTTTTACGACTCAACATAATACATTTAGAAAATATGTTAGAGCAGAATAGATTTAGGAATTGTAATTCTAAAATCGATTTCTGCACTTAACACTCACTTAACATTTCGTATGTTCCCGGTTTCCATAGCTCAGCAGTTGATTCGGGATAATTACAGACATAAAAGTTGTCCTTTTCAAACGAATTTCCACTAAGAAAATAATCGTAACTAATCTATGGCAACACTGGGATAACTGATGGGGGTATACAATGAGGTTGAGATGGTTTAAAGTCGCGTGTCGCCATGTGAAAGTGCCCTAAGGCTTTCTATTGACGAGTTGTATATAAAACACTGCGGATACCAGATTTATATAAAATTAATTACACATTTTTACAAAGAATATAGTGTTGTAGAATAACAGTTATTGATATAACAATTAAATTGGGACAAATCCACACAAGACTATCTGATTCCGATATAAACAATGGCCTGTGTTTTGGTAAACATATTTATTATTACGTTCAGACACATCAAACATATGTGCTCACCATATGATCTATATCCAGGGTGAGAATCGAACCCACGACCTCTAGGTTTGTAATCAGGGCCTGTAATCATAACTAAAAGGCCAAGCAAAGCGACTATATGAAATAGATTTTCACATTAAAATATACGTGTTTTTAATTAAAAATCACATTTGCGTTTTAAAGTACAAACTAAAAGTTTTAAATAAACATACATACGGTATTATGTGTAATAAAATTTTTACATCATTAATGATAACACTGTACCTGTAAACCCGTCAATAGCTTACAGAGATAAGAAAGAAGAAAAGAAAGAAGCGATAAACAAGAGCGTCTTTAATGACAGTAATACATAGTGTATGACGTAACGAGCACTAAACATTTGCTTATTAGTCATATAAATAGTTTTACACGTCTCAAAGTGGACACAAATGCTCGTGACAGAAATTATTTATTATAAGCCACGTTATACAGATTCCGAAATTGCGGTAGAGTCCTGTACAGACTACAAAAGAACTTTAAAGGATTTGGGCATGATATAAATATTGAGCCAATGTCTTACTGTTCCACTGCTGGATATGAACTGCCTTTTATAATGATACGATTAAGGCCATATACAAATATTTTCATTCAATGATAATTTTCAGACTTTACACAGAGAAACGCTATGGAACTTTATGGTTAATATAGATTGATTAATGATTAAAGGTAAACATTTGAATTATACACTTAAATGGGGATGGGCTTAGTACTTATACATATATAATGTATAAGAATGTGTCCTCTTTGAGTTCCTTATATTATATACTTATACAGTTATACATGTATTGTGTTCATATAATGTTGGCAAATAATATTATACTTATGTTAAGTGACAGTAATTTTACCAAATCTGACATGTTCTTAGCGAGTAATAAATTAAAAATAGTTGTTATAGAAATTTTAAGCAAACGATATAATCTACTATGAAGTTCATACACAAGTTGTAAATGATAATACATAAATTTGTATGTAGCTTAGATATTATGTTTACGTCGAACCAAACGAAAGTTAATAGCTGTTGTAAAATTTCCTTTTCAAATCAATACATTTTCGTATGGGTGTTTAGTATATAGGTACTTGGAGACTTTAAAGTGCACTTCTCTTTAAAAATATAACTCTTTATAAATATAAAGTTATTATAGCGTTAAACATTTATATACAAGAAATGCGAAATTGTAAAACACTTCGATAGCATGATTAAGTCTAGAGCTAACGCCATCTGTTATTGAACTGTAGAAAGCTTGTCGTTAAATAGTAATGCGTTTAAAGGAAGAATATTGTGCGTTTTTATAGAAGTGTTACGATAATTTTATATTAACATATTGTATAGTATTGTACGTAATATATTAGTAACATCGATTTATACCTCATTGCCTTGTTCTTATGAAGAAATTTACGTATGTACGCAAAACTTTTATAGGTTTGTTTATTGAAGAAAAATGAAAATTAATATTTTCAAGTTTACTCCGATACAAAATTGTCATTTTCAAAATTACTCTGTTTCAAGATTAGTTTGAATAGCACTACTGCATATCAGGGAAGATCTACGTATATCTAATAGTGAACTCGTAAGAATTGCCTTTTATTGTAAATAAAATTGTTTTCAGCTAATTGTCTATGCAAATTTCCTTTTACGCCCCATTATTATGATACACTTATTTATTATTTATAGTGACATTAAAAGTTATCGACATTCATGTTACCAACAAGAACACATTTACGTGCTGATATATTTGCTAACATTTATATAATTCTCATGAACATAAGTAGATACTACTGACTTAATTTAAACGTTTACTATATTACGACACCAAAATACGATACTGGCTCAGTTAATTAGCATGTAATTAGTGTATTACTAAGTGGAGAAATTCAATGAGCAGTTGAACAATTTTGAAATTACTTTTTTATGATAAATTTTTGTTTCAATAAAACTCAATGACATGAGGTTTGTTACCAGTTTTAATGTAACTACACCTTCAAATGAATATTGTTATATGCGTTACATTAATTTACATTTACATTTAGCATTTAGCCTTTATAGAAATAGGTAACTGTAATATAGATATAGAAATAATATGAACCTATATCTCTCATTCTCTGCCTAATTTTAACCGATCTCTAAATCAAGATAACAAGTGAAGTAACTGAACATTAAACACGTGATTAACATTTCAAACGGATCGTAAACCATAGGATATATTAATAAGGTCGTTTCGTTTATGGAAAAATGCAGTATGTAAATACAAATGAACAGATTATTGTCGTCAACCTTGAACTTGATCTGGAAAATGTCCAGTAAGCAAAAACCGACCGTATTATTACTAATCTTTTAATGTTCCCGGAATTGTCTAGCCGCTGTCGCCGGCGTAAAAACGTTTATCTATTGTCAAGTCAGTGGGTAACAAAGTTCTGAGTGATTTCTTCGTATTTGCTTTTTGTATATTCTACTTTTTTTTCTATCGATATCAAGTAAAGGCGTTTCTTGCGTTTGAAATGGCGATGAAGTCATAAAATTGCCGACGCAAAAAATATATACTATTCAAACACAAATGTCTGCGGATTGACCACAGAGACGCGAAGTCAGTAGTTTCGTTCGAGATTTCGGACATTTCCTTCTCTGTGGCACTCACGGGCGCATCTTTTTGATGGAACCTTTGATGGACTATAAAGCAGTGCGAGAGATAAAACATGTCAATAATCTAGAGTAAAATTTATTCGTAAAAACCTATTAACGTATTCGAAACTTTAATTACAGATGTAGAGAATAGGACCTTTTAATATCGAAATTGCTGTATCCAAATCAGATAAAAAAAATGTTTGCGACAACGATCGCTTAAGGCGAAATATTTGATTCATAAATGTCTGTCGTGTAATTCTTAAATGAAAAAAAAAACAGATTAAGATATGAAATATAGCTCGTTTGAAAATGTCTAACCCGTCAACACGAAGTGCATCTCTCTACCTAATCAGGAAATCCTAAATAAATGAAAACAATTTTCTTTCAATAATTGTTCTTGTACATCTCCCCCCCC
>DWEM01003419.1:0-10717 GCA_018245935.1 Agara belti belti | reverse complement strand
ACGTAACTGGTGAAATGTGGGGGTGTACAACACTCCTCTGCCTACCCCTTCGGGGAATACAGGCGTGATGTTACGTTTTGTAATTTTTAGAAAAAAAACTTGATCTAAGAAGCAACCATTCAAACACTATATTACCAAAGTTTATTTAAAAAAAAAAGACAGACGAATTGAGAACCTCCTCCTTTTTTTAAAGTCTGTTAAAAATTGCATCCACTTACAAGCGACTTTCTTTCTATTTGAATCGTCTGTTCAACGTACAACATAGCAACCTGTGGGCAGACGATAATATAGAATTGTATGTTCAAATAACGTGTCATTTCTCGCACGCCCCCGAGATAAAGTCGACGGTGGATGACAGCCGTGCAAACGCGACCCATCCAAGTGAAAGCGAAGCTAAACTACCTCAGCTAAGTTCGTTGGAACTGCCCTATAAGGAAACAGTTACGAATTTCTAATAAGTTACTATTAAAAACAAGATGCAATTTGAGACCATATAGCACGATCCCATGAACGAGAGTAAAAAAAAAAGGTAACTTTTTAGTGTTGCCAGCACAATTTTATAATATGGTTGCGTTCAAATTAACATATTTAAATAAAAAATAGCTCTCTAGCGAGCTGCGACCTTGCGACACGATAATCGTGCGCTATGAACGGTCGTGCCACCTCAATATCTAACGGTATTAGACCCTTTGTATATATACATAAGTGCTTTTCAACGGCGAAGGGGCGCACGTTTTTTACGGAACATCCGGCCGTCTTTCATTGCGGCACTCTGTACCGAAATAAAAACGATTTGCCATTTTGCCGATATTCAATCGTGCGCCCTAACGAGTTTCTTTGGCTATTGTCGATTTTATCTGGACTTATGTTTAATGATCTTGTGATCCTGTCAATCGTATTATAAAGTCCTTTTGTATTGTATTGCGCTATAGAACTTGTGTACGCACACAGATACACCCATTCACACACACATAGCCGTTTTTGTTATGTGGAAAGCAACCGAGCAGACAGCAGTCTTGGGTGACCGCTGCCTCCCATGGACATCTACAATCTGCTTTCAATAGGACATAGAACTGTAAGAATAGGACGGTGCAGAACTGTTACTCCTATTCCTGCACTATCAGCAATCCTTACCTCCTATACTCCTCCACCTCCTCTACTCTTCCACCCCCTCTACTCCTCAGTCTTCGCCCAGCATCCATGCCAGCCGGTTGTGTGCTAATTCATTCTAATTGTTTTATTTTTATTTTTTTTAAATCCTTCGACCCTTATGACCCTCTGAACAGAACAATATTAAGAATTATATAACAATTTGACTAAATCCAAAGGTTACTCCAATCCACTGGGCCCTCACTGCTCCTTTGCCACCGCAATGTTATTTATTGTATCACTCAAAATTGATTCATGCATCGCAATTAAAAACAGCGAATTGCATCCTTAAAAAGAATGATGTCGAACGATTGACGACGAAGGTTCCGGGCTGAAGAGTCGTGGGAAAACACACGCTTAGGGATACGTCGGATCGGAGCCATCGGCGAGTGTCAGGCCAAATTTGGCAGATGCGCGCGCGCAAACGAGCCTTCGATCATTGGGACGAAACAAACGCGTTCGGATCAATCAAATCCACTGACGTTCGAACAAAAGCAACCGACACTTTTGTTATGCTCGGTTGTGTTCGTAACTTTTTCCAATGATACCGAACATACAATATTCCTTATATCGTGGAAAAGATCGGTCCCGGCAGGCGCCTTTCTTATGAATGGCGTGTTATGACGTATTATGAAGTGGGTGGTACGATTATGATGTCCGAATAATGGGACGTGCTTTTTTTGAATATGGTAACATCCGTCCATATGTCAGATTGCCCGTATCTGTGGCGATATTGGCAGATTATTTGTGGCTTTTGTGTGTCAGTCTTTTTTTTTTGTTTGCACCGGATTAGGGTGACAGATTTGAGTTGTTTTCACGACAGGTGGAAAATATTTATATGGGTAATTTTGATAGGGAATTTGAAGTGAATCTCGGATGCAAACCTTAGCGTTAGAGACAGTTAAGTGCAATCCTGTAGAAGATTAGTGTCATTGAAATTTGTTTTCTATAGACAGTTAGGCCTCTTGACAAATCTCTGGAACACAAGCGGTAATAGCGGAAATATCTATAGCTACATACGTTTTATTATTAAATTAACCTGTAATGCCTGTCCGTTGTGTGAAAACCAGTAATGTACCTACTGTTCTGTTACTTCAATGTCGCTTTGTTCACGATTGGCGAATGACTCAATTTTGCGACTAAACCCATCTTCTGGTACATTGTAACTTTAAAAAAAAATTTTTTTTCGAAGTCCAATACAATTTGTATACGCCAACTCCAAAAAAAGTCCTTGTTACTTGATATCTAATATCCTTCACATTTTTCTCACGTATTTTTTTTCAATTTTATTTTAATTTATTACGGAAATGGATTAAAGTTTAAATGTCCACTACTCTCGCCATACAGCCAAGTTTGGCGTAGAAAAACGAATATTTAATCCGTTGAACTTCAAAATGCACTGAATACAAAAATCCCTTACAATCCAACAGATGTAGCAAAATAGAAAGATCCAGAATAAATAGCCCTTTGTTCCTTCATAACTTCATTTAACTCTATACATTCTCGATCCGCGTCCTATTTTTAACCACCTCGAGAAATGAGACAATGCGGCGGGCGTATGTCACGTGTGCCATGCCACGGTCGGACCCCCGTGCTTGGTGACATACCTTGCGACCTTTACTCGTCTTTACATTCCAATTGCAATTCACTTATAAATTACTTTTCGAATTCCCCCAAATTTTACTACCAAAACAAGCTACCTTGCTTTTCGAGATTGTTCGATCAATAAAACAACTTTTTTAAGTTATACTTATTATTATAAAAAGGGTAATTAATATATTGAAAGAAAGTTTTATTATAACGCATTATCTGGTTAAATCAATTTTATTTCAATATCAAAAGATTTTTTTGTACACAATTAAAATAAATATCGTGAATACAGTTGCCAGTTTGACTAGCTAATTTCATGGTGGTGGTGTGAGCGCGCATGATAAAAATTTAATCTCATAATTTTTTTCTAATGCGCCAAAAGAAATATAACTTCAAAAAGAAAACAATGTTCGCCCAATGTCAAGGCGTCGAGACCAGCCTCGTAAAAGGATCGCTTTTCCGAATTGCGTAACAATCGTAACGAAGACCAAACAGCCTTGTCCTTGATCAGCCCATTACTTTTCGATACATCAAAAATAGGCGAACGTATATCTGTGTGTTGTTCTTAGTATTGTTGAACTCAGCTGCGTCAATCGTAGGACTATTCTATATACTTATTTCATATTATTATTTTGATTAATCCCAAGTTTTATATCTCAATCTGTTCTTCGTTACCTCTCAATCTAACATCAGATTTTAAAACGCATTACCAGGAGAGGTCTGATGGATAACTTGGCATATTCAATTGTATAAAGTAATAATTGCATATATATAAGCGCAGTGGATTCCACTAAATGCTAAATAGCAAGAGATGGACCGAGTTGAAATTATACCGAGTAACCGAGTACCGGGTTTTAGTCGTTCTGATTCCAACCGGGCCGAGCACTCGGCTGAGTTACTCGGTATGGATTTATACAGGACAAACTTTAAAAGTCCCGTTTTACGTACATAAAGCGCAGCCAAAACCGAGAGACGAGAATGGACTATTTGTTAAGTACTATTTTTTGTTAACTCTCAACCTGGCGACGTCATTTGCTCACATAAGTATATGATTAACTATTTTATAAACACAGTAATAAAATTAACTTCGAATTATAATACAATCGAATTAGCTATTGTTATTACACGATGAAGTGTTATGGAGACCTTGATATAAAATAATATTTACAGAAATATTACATTAAAAACAAACCGTTTAAATATAATGACCAATTTCGTATTATAGTCCTTGAATAAAAGTGTTTTGATAATGGAATGTTTTGTTTTTTTCTAGCATATTTGGGGTGCGACCAGGCGGGAACGAGACAAAATATACAATAGAAAAAGTACGGGATCCACTTTATCTATTGTACATTTTGTCTCTATATATTGGTATATATAATTTTATACACAATTTTTCTAATTAAGAATTTCTAGTAGTGTGTCGGAGTCTGGATGTGTGCCCGGTGCATGGCAGAAGGCTCACCATCTATTCCATTGTGGGACTTAAACGTAACTGATGAAATGTGGGGGTGTACTACACTCCTCTGCCTACCCCTTCGGGGAATACAGGCGTGATGTTACGTAGTATTAGATACTGTGTATATGAGTATGTTTAATGTTCACCAGCTGTCCGGTTACCATAAAACAGGCAGACATTTAATTGCCTAACTTCGAAACAGACCGCCGCGCGTGGAATTGGTCCATTTCAAATTATTATCTGCTAAATTTCATTCACAACATCTAATAAGAATAACCACAGCCTAATGAGAAACTGAAGATGATAAGACGCAAAAACTTCAAAGTCTATAATTTGTTTTCGCTACTAAACGTAAGTACCTATCTAGCAAACAAGGCTAAGCGCTTTGATCATAGTAAGAATTAGTACTTGTTAAAGAGACATTTAATTAGTACAGATTAATCAGTAAACCGTGTAATTAGAGTTTCAAAAATTGTTTCCAGCCTAGAAAATGAGTCATTGAAAACGACATGGAGAGTTACAGACCACACGTCACTTAATGTTATTACAGATAGGTCATATCCGTATTAGAAATACAATCAAAACTGATACTTGTTCTTATGGTATAAGTAACTATAATGCTTTGAAACAGGTTTGTCTATTTTGCCAAAACTGACGCTACTGATAGGTACAACTAATGCAGAAAATTGTATGTACAGAAAACGTGTTACACAACATTCCGATTTCGGTAGTTAACCTTGAGCCCGTATGAATATTGTATTAATCGCACAGGTTATTGCAAATATAAGCAATATAACTGTAGTCCTCAATAAATCGTACGACACAATGAAACACTTGCACGCAACATTGACCGTTAGCTGATCGTAAATAAGAACTGAAATTCAATAACAATTCTTGATAATACATTAGGGTTGACACAATTCTCGAGCAAGCGTACCTACATCAACATCTACATTTGAAACCTGTTAAATATTATTATTATTATTATTAAAATATTAGAATACGAAAACTGCATATATATAATTTCTTCTCTTTTTTCTTTTCTATCTGTTTCTTATCTTATCTTATCTGTTTCTATTTTGATTTAGTCTTTCCAAAGGCTGCCTAGAAGAAATCGCTTAATAGAGACAAAACCGCCTTATTGTATTATTTCAGATATGTATCCATAACTTAATGTTTCTTTTTGGAACCTAAAAGACTATGGTTAATAAAATAATGGACGTAGAAAATTAATCAACAAGAAGACACATCAAAAAGTATATGAATTTATTATTTTATTTTAGCATGTTCGACAGCCCTATTTGAATCATAATGCATTTGAACGTCAATAAATTATGAATTTTAAAATAAACAACAAGTTTGGGTGGCACAAAGACACCTTGTTAGCTTCGGGATTTATGACTGGTGTAAAATTTGATAAGTTACATAAATAAAGACATCAAAGTAGCCATTCTAGTTATATATCTATTAAATCAAATAAATTACAAAAAAAGAGTCTCCACTTATAGCGAGAGGGTTTTACGCCATAGTCTACCAAGCTGGCCAAGTGCTGATCATAAACTTCACACACCCCGCAACAATAAATACTACGTACATATTTTACAAAATCACTAAAGTATGTGGGTTTGTTCACAACGTTTTCCTTCCCCGTTAAAGCGAGTGCTACTTAAATTTCGAGATACAAATATTCTAGCCAGGATTTGAACCCAAATCCCAGGAGTGGGAGACCGCACAACCAAACCACTGCTGTTCCTTCAAATAATAATGTTCATAGCTGATATATCAAATAGTGTAGCAATAAATGCTATTAACTGCAAACCTTAATTCCCGGTAGAGGAGTTATTGCCTACAATTCAAATGACTGATTTCCAAGAATAATATAGTATCAACGTATGTAGTTTATTACGAATTCTATTAGAAATACGATATAACAAAATCAATGCATCATCTTCCAAACCAAACTACAAATTCTATTAAGCGGTATGTTTTTGTTTCAAATTGCTTTTATGGGTTAGACATTTGAATTTCAGAGTTTGTTAGAGAGGACATTTATCATGTAAGGAAATTAATACTAAGTGCTCGGTAAATATGTAACACTAATATCAGAGATTTTAAAAATGATTAATATAATCCCATTCAAATAAAACTGTAGTTTATATCGCTAAGCAATTATTACGTTCAAAAGGTAATATTTTTTATTACTATTACCATTGAATGAAGTCATTTTAATATACTATTTAATTATAATTATATCATACTGTATAAAGGAATAATTATGTTATTAAAACGCCTGAAATATTAAATGTAATCAAATTATATTATGAATAGATATGCAAATACGCAACATCTTTACGTGACATAGTTGAAATAAATTAGAATATCGTCTGTGTCAAACCAGACTGCAATTTATACACAAATACTGAGAGTATGAATAATATCACTCGGGAAGTCGTAAGGATTTCTGATCAAAATCTGCATAATGTAAATAGAGGACAGACGGAAATGTAACCTTCCTTTGAAATTTATTCATGAACTAGTTGTTAACGGTGGCTTTGATCGCGCTGCAGTCAAATACGCTGAAAATTTAAAATGACAACATGTATGTTATGTACATAAAATAAAAAAAATAATTTTCTAAAACAGCGCCACCTACCGGTTTCAAATGTAATTAAACCCGTCGAGATGACCCCACGAATAGTCAAAGAACATCCATCAAAATCGGCTAGCCGTTCAACACACAAACACAGGTCTTTTATGAATCAAGATCAGTGGAAATCTATATCTATACTAATATTATAAAGAGGAAAGATTTGTGTGTGTGTGTGTATGTGTGTGTGTGTATGTAACGAATAGGCTCAAAAACTACTGAACCGATTTCAAAAATTCTTCCACCATTTGAATGCTACATTATCACTGATCAAAATAGACTACTAGCTTTAGTATTACATAACAGAAAGTCAGAACTTATTGCAGTGCACAGTTTATGGAATGAAGGGATTATGAAAGAATGACAAAGCGATACAATACAATGCGATTGTTGATGGATGTAGGCGTCGAGGGAGACCTGGACTGTCCTATCTCGACCGAATAGGTCAGACACCGGCTGACGGGGGAGTCAAGAGACTCCGAAACCGGCGTGTATGTAGGAGAGTGATGAATGTAGACGAAGCGCATCAGGTTTGCAAGGACAGAGATATTTGGCACTCGGGACTACCCCGTAAGGGACCTGGAGTGATGGTATATTGTTGTTGTACAGTTTCCTCGGTTCAATAAAGAATACCTTTTACAAGTATGGCATATAGCGCGTTCAAAGAAGGCACGTCCCATTGGAACAGACGCAGTTGCAACTTGCTAATTTGAAACAATATTGAGTAGATATCCTCTCTTTCGAAATCTGTTGTATTCACAGTCAATAGTTGGAGAAACCTGCAATTAATCAATCAGCTCATCAATACGCATATTGCTTACGAGCTCACGACAGTCTGTTCCTCGTAAATCCGGATCCTGTGGGAATTTCGGGATAACAAGTAGCTCATATCTTGCCCTGCAACCTCTTCTACTTTCCAGTGAAAGTCCCATTAAAATTGGTTCAGCCGTTCCTGAGAGTAGCTCGGACAAACAAGAAGACAGACACAAAAATTAATAAAAAAAGTCTATATTTTAAACACCACTGCTAGTCTTACACTCATTAAAAAAGGACCAGCTGTTAGTGTTCAGAAACATCCGCGGAGCTTTCCAGCACACCGCTGAATTATATGAAGCGACAAAAACTAATTGATATACAAACCGCGTTACTACGGGACTATTTAGCGCCAAATGTGCTGGATGGGTTAGATCGGTTTTCATGCCGATCAGATATGGCGTGATCATGTCCTGACAATGCACCCACGCAACCTCAGTATCCATGGAACTTTCGTCTAGCATACGTCTATAGAATATTTCGACTGGTTTCCGCAACAGCGTTTTGTTGCTTCTCAACATTCCCGTTGCGTTCGGAAATCGATTTTTTAATTTCTTTTTAATCGGTACCACGGGGCTGAATGGAGTGTTAGTAGCCAGTGTTTTAGTCCATTGGGTTGTTTTGACAGCGGTGGCCGCCATTTTGGATTTAGTTTTTTTATACATCACAGGTGTTATGGGGCCGGTGTCGTATTCCTCTTCTAACGACGATATGTCATCGATTGGGGAATTCTTGCCCAGTTTTTCGCGAATTTCATTTTTTATCTGATTCCTTAGAATGGCAACTCGCTGTCTTACGTTCATGGTTGTCGCTCTCATAGTCGATAGCTCGGGGATGCAATGCGCTGGATTTAATTAAGAAATCACTAATGATGATGGTATACAGGCGTGATGTTACGTTACGTTACTAATGATGATATGCATTTTATAAAAAAATCAATTGGAGTCAAAATTCAGTCAATCAATTCAAGACGGTGTTTAAGGACAATGGGAGAATTTTATCTACTTGCACCGTAAAGCAACTGTTATAAGAACATTTTGTGTGTCAGTCTGAAGGGTGATTGAGACGACTGTCAAATCGGAGCGATACTAACTCGTACTGACTGTCCTATTCATACAATTCCATTACGAAATAATACCTACTGGTAGTCTTAGCTACAACCAATTCTAACTGGACCGAATAGGATTATTCGATAATAGTCCTATTCGAGGCTCAGGCGTACTTTTGGCAGGACAGCGGCAGTGACTATGTGGGTACTGCCTCGTAATAGTCTCTCTCGTCATACAAACCTATCAGCATTTGATGAAGAATCTGCCTATTCGTTAGCGGATTTGTAAATCTTTTTTTACTTACCAATAATAAAAAATGTTGATGAAAGACACTTTATATGAAAAGAATACATTGTACAAGATAAACTATCTAACAAAGTAAAAACGTGCAGTCTACGTGCATTATACCCGTTTAGAATTATCGAGCAAAAATACTCATTTCAAAGTTTCATTATCTTTAATTTTAATAGTATTTGCGTTCCAAAACATTGTTTGATTAATTTCAACGTACCAAACAGGAGTACTAAAACAAGCTACATCTAAAGCACCTGAGATTTTAAACACACATAACGAAGCCACGAAGGTATTTTAATTTAATAAAGCAGGCAGTGACGATATCTGCAACCGACCTCGAATAGGACGGAATGAATAGGACTGTTAGTGTTAATTCGTTTAATTAGCAATCTAAACTAGAATTGAAAGAGGAAGGATTTGATTGTTTTTTTGCATTGAATAGGCTCGGAAACAACGTACTTTCATTGTTAGAATTCTACATTATCCCCTAGGAACATAGGCAATAGAGTATGTTCAAAGAAGTTAGGGATCCGCATGAACACTTCGATAGTATAAGCCAACGTGTGAAAAGAATACCAAAAAGATCGTTATATTGAGCACGCTGCGGAAATTATTGACAATAGAGCAGAGTGATGTACTACCGCGTGAAGCCGGGGCGGGCCGCTAAGTGTGTGAATACTGCTATTGTTTTGTTAGTATTCATCGTTAACAGGAATGCGGGAATAGGACGGTTAGTAACAGTATTAATTGATCAAAAATTAGTTAATGTTAATCGAAGGTTCCTATAGCGAATAGGACTGGTAAATAAAAGATCTTATTCGTTCGGTAAATTGTTTTATTATAGCAGGTAGTATGCGCATATCTCCTTACTCGCTTCTTCATATTCTGAAACATTTTAGTTAAATAATAACGAATATTTGTAATCCGGCTCGAAGGACCAACATAATGGTAATTGGGATAATTTCACGCACGGCCACCTCATTCCGAAATAGGCAATTTGCCCGTGTTATGGTAACCGGAATGCTGATAAACATACATATATGTGATATAATACTTATGTAGATATTTTTATTACACCCAGATACAGTACAAACATATGTGCATACACAAATGTCAGTCCCGGGTGGCAATTGGACACGCGCCCTACGGTTTTTCAGTCAGGGGCACTAGCCACTCGATCACGAGGCCAGTTTAAAAGGTCGGCGAAGGTCTGAAAGGGACAAAAAATATGAATAAATAAGTACCCATAAAGCTACTGCCGCGACAATTAGCGGCGTCCAGGTGGCACCGGTTCTTGAAGACGACGACGTGGCTATCGTGCACGCTGATCCCGCAGACTGGCTGCGTCACCCCCCGGCACTCGCCCGGACAACCAGCTCGAAGGTACATAACGTACATAGTACAGTACTTCGTGTCTACATAGTCATATTCTGGATCGGGAATGGATACAAGTTTAAAGAAGAATAAGTGTTATAGAAATGTATGCCCTTTCGCGGCTTATAAAATAGAGATGTAATAGTGACTTTGGGCAGCGTTTTAATTTGCTAGGATACTTTTAATAATAATAATAATAATAAAATAACTCTATTGCCTTTTACACGAATTTTACAGGTAATAAAAGAGACAAAAAGAAGCAAAGAGGCAAAAAGGGGTGGCTCAGCTTTAGCTGGCACGGGATATAATATCCCGCACAGCGCTGTTTTTCAGCCACGCCTT
>DWEM01003418.1:0-10719 GCA_018245935.1 Agara belti belti | reverse complement strand
ATTTATTTATGTAATATTATGCACACCACAACAGACTCCACGCGTTAATGAACGATTAAAGACGGTCACTTATATCATCGCAAGTGCATAAATATATTTTACGGTTACAAAATTATCGAGTGATAAATAATTTATCGGATCGTCGTATCACCGGTGGGCTAATCAAGCGCTTTCTAAACCAAGTACGTGGAACAGTTAAGTACTCACCTAAAATGTTCGCTGCGTGCGACACCGCTAGGAACGCGATCACCAGCGAAAGCGCTAGCTTGACCGACATGCTGAACGCTTAATTATTCACGAAAAAACTGTAATTTCGACGCTAAACGCTAAAAGGACCAGCCTCTTGCAGTTCGGAGTCCGGTTTGTTCGAAAGAGGCGTACGTCGTCGACGCTCGGCCAACACTGCTCCTTTCCTCCGATCTCGGCCCGTTTCACCACGCTCACAATAGAAGGTGAAATTTAAAATAAAGCATAACGTAGTATAGTAATGACATGCATCAGAGAGATGCATTGAGAAAGCGGCTGGAAGTTAGGGCTGTTTATTAATATTGTTATTGCGCCGAGTTGCGAAAGACCGGCAAAAGAAAGTGCCCACAGTCGTTTACTGTTTAAGTTAGGGGTAATATAGCGTGTTAATTTCTTTAAACGAAGTGATGTTAAGTTAAATGTTAGGTTAATTTCTTATAGGTAAATAAATAAATAAAAAAGTGCGAAGGGATTATTTTACTTATATAAATACGTTAACCTTGGTAATGTTTAACATTCAATGGACGACTGCTTGAATATTTGTAACTAAATATTTTAAAACTGGAATTGGGTAGCATTACTTGTTTTCTAGATAGGCAGTATTGTCGCCACTAAAAATACGTGATAAATTAAAAAAAAAAATTACTACGTAGCTAACTGTTACTTTAAACATGGTCCAAAAATTTTTGTACTTTAAAACTTTACGGAATCAACTACATTACGTTCTAACGAGGGTTAATAAAATTATTACTATTACTATTAAAAATGATTTCTGATTTCCCTTCCCTATTTATACAGTCTAATTAATAGGAAAATGATTAAGACACGAACCATAACACAAGTTGATCGATTAAACGTTGGTCTCGCATAGAAAATGGTAATGGATTTCTTCGGTAACCTGTACGCCTACTCGTACGCTTAATGGTTATGATACGCTTGGCGCTTAGCGATACAAGTGCATCGCGTTCCAGTGCCCTGGATTGAGGTCAATGAACTGAGCATTTCAGATATTATTATTATTAGTATTAACAATTACTAGAACATATATGAATACAATAAACAACCAATTTTAGTTTCGTTGATTTCATATTTATGTAACGTTTTATTAGTTGCTCTATCAAACTATGAGTGAAATTGATCGGTAGTTGGAGTCTCTAGTCAATACTCATTATCCACAGCTAATACTTATTATCTCTATTATAATGTTGTATAACTAACTAGCTAACCTCAACGTAACAGACGGTTCAGTCAAACTTTGAAATATTAAGAAGACTAGCTTTTGCTCGCGACTTCGTCCCGCCCCCGCCCCCGCAATTCCCTTTGAGGTAGAATTTCGAAAAATGTGTGTTTAGTTCACCTCGACGTATCACTACATATATTATTATACATATGTTATTACCTTCCTCTTCAATCACTCTATCTATTAAAAAAAACCACATCAAAATCCGTTGGGTAGTTTTAAAGATTGAAGTATATATAGGGACATAGGGACAGACGGAAAAGCGACTTTGTTTTATACTATGTAGTGCTAAAACTAACTAGCTAACCTTAACAAATCAAACTTTGAAATATTAAAAAGTTTAAAGACAATTATCATACGTATTAATATCACGTCAATGAGATTAAAGTTGGTGACGATAAGTTTTGATTCAATCGATTCATTATCCATTTGGAAGGCAGGCGGAAAATAAAAAGTCAAATGCTTAATGCAGTTATGTATTATTTATTGCATGCACGCACGCACCACTCACGAGGTTGCGTATTGTTCGGAAGTAAGCGCGGGTGTTAGTTGCAACGAGCGATCTCGTTTACACGTTGTTTCTTTAAAAAACAGTCTATTATTAATTTATTGACTGTTTTGCATACGATTTTGCATTAATTTATAGGTTCAATTGTGTTCATTATTGTTACGAACGGCGAAATGCCTCATGGGATTCGTTTAGTCAGATAACAGTGAGAGTATTTAAATAAATGTTAGATGTATTTAAATAATATTATAATACCTCTATTACTACCTGACAAACAAAAGAATATCGTAAACATAAAACCTTACAAACCTCGTCATATATTTATAAATACTAGTGGTCGCCTAGCGGTCGAAAATCGACCGTACTTCATTAAATCAATTTTAAAATTTGAAAGCATTTTCTACAATTTTTTCTGTGTATACATTTTCGAGTTATTGAAAAAACACGAACGGTACAATGAATGAGGTTTAATTTAATAAATTAGGCATACTTAAAAGCATTCTTTGACATTTCTTTGGACTTTTTGTTTGACATTGACAACCAGAATGTGAACAATGCACGTCTTATTTTATTTTCACATGTGTGTGTGTCAAATGCTTGGTAGTGTGTGTAATGTTTTATTTATTGATTTAATGTACTTTATAAGCGTTATTATAGAAAAATATTGGCGTTCCGCTCTTCTCCTACACATAAACTATAAGTGTGCCAAATTTCATACACCTCCGTCCGCGCAATTTTCGTAAAAAGGGATCTTAAGTTTTCGCTTCACGTATTAATATATATATATATATCTAACTGTTGCTAAGCATTCGGTGAGGTTTCCTAAAAAAGTCATAATTCCTGTATACCAAGTTTTTATTATTGAAAATGTTTATTATTTCCAAAATTAGAGCTCGGTCTATAAACGGTTGTGTCCGTCCAGTACTTAGGGCAAAACTTGAATAATCGAATAGGTAATTTCCAATTTCTACCAGATAATTTTCAGTAACATTATAAGTACTTATGTAAAGTCCAGAACAAAAAATACACATACTGTATATACTAGGCTTACAAAACGACACCTGAAGTCCATCTATTGAACTAATTTATATTGTTGCTATTATAATGTAATGCTATATATGGTATAGCAACATTATGCAGATTGCCAGTGCCAGGTGTCAACTTCATAACTGACATAAAGTGACACGCGTGTTGCAGTTTTATTCTTTACTGTAACATTAGCTAAATATTGAAGACTGGCTAACGGACTATATAACAGAAAGCCAATAATTTTGATTTTTAAAAATCAAGAACGCATTATGTACTAACAGAATTATTCATTGAAAGCTTTGTAACTGTTTACACAGGTGATAATCTGTTATCGAAACCGAGAATAACTAGCCCTAGCTATCATGTTGCGGCTTTTAGTATTTTTTACATTTTTATATTCATTCATGTTAAGAAGTGCGACCGGGTTAGGCGAAATAATCTATGCAATAAATGCTGGTGGACTAGCTCATACGGATATTTACGGAATACATTATGAAAAAGATCCACTTCAGGGTAGAATCGGCACGGGTTCCGACTATGGTAAGCAGCTTGTCATGATCGGAAGAGTGAATTCAAAAGATGAAATACTATATCAGACAGAAAGATACCATCACAGTACATTTGGCTATGACATACCTGCCAGTAAAGACGGTGAATATGTGTTAGTGCTTAAATTCAGTGAAGTTTACTTCAATGCACCAAATATGAAAGTGTTTGATGTTGTGTTGAATGGAGACCATACTATCGTAGCTGATCTAGATATATTTGATAAAGTTGGTCGTGGTGTGGCTCATGACGAGTATATACCATATTCAATAAAAAATGGTAAACTTTATTACAATGAAGAAGAATCTGACATAAGAGGTGGCAAAATTAAAGTGGAATTTATTAAGGGATACAGGGATAATCCAAAAATTAATGCCCTGTATGTAATGAGGGGCACTATAGATGAGGTTCCTAAACTGCCACCAATGGTATGGCCAGAAAATGAAGCAGAGGAGCCCAGAGAAGAGGTTGAAGACAAAAACAGTAAATCCCGTCGTATAAGTGGACCCAAGCAACCAGATCCATACTCTATGGATGAAAGCTCTGTACTAATACCAGTATTCATTACTATTGGAGCTTTTATACCATTGTTGTTTTGTCTGTGTAAACTTTAATATTGGGTCTAAATGTTTTGTAGTTACAGTTTATTGTATATTTTTGTGAGTTGCTAAGTCATTATTTTCATATGGAATAAACTTAGATTGCACATTATCATGTCATGTTTAGCTCAAAGCCATATAGTACAAATTTATGCAAGTAAAAATATAAAGTTTACTAGTACCCGTCCCAAGTAAATTATTTATTTCAAACCTATGCTTCCAAGTAAGCACCTAATATTACAATGCACAGAATTATGTAAATAAATTATCCAAAATTTTAATCAGACTTATTCTATTCAACCCTTATTTATAAACTCATTCTTTAATAAATACAATACGAGCAATGAATTTTCAAAAATAATCAATGAACATTTTACATACAGATATACATGACTATTTTCTAGAGCGGCTGGCAAAGACAGGATTTCCTATGGTTGTAGTGGGAAGAAAAAAATCAATGAACATATTATTTATAAAACAATTTTTATTTACAAATTATTCATATAGACTAAGTTATTATAAGACACTACAGATGTATGCATGACTCAAATTAAAGAAGTAAATAGATATGTTTGAATAAGTCAAAGCCAAAGTATTTCAAATTTTACAGTATACTAGACATATTTTTTTAATAAAAAAAAAACTGGACCACAATTCATGATGTAATTAAGGAAACATTTAATTTTAACATTGTGTGTAATATCCTCTTCGAAATGCCTGTTGATTGTCTTTAATAAATTAAAAATAAATATTTTACAATATTACTTTAAATAATATAAACAACAATTATGTTTTGTAAACAAATAAGTATGTTTCAATGCAGTCTTATACAATTTTTACCAACTACATGCTTATTTATTATCCGAATATCTAGCGCGAATATTCATAGCATAGCAATATCTTCCATTATAATCCTTAATGGTTAAGGTTTGTCATGTTCGCACTGTTTTGAATGTAGCAATGATATATTTTTTTATTAAGTAATTATAACTTTATGAATTAACCGTTAAATGTTTACTGACATAAAATTAATACAGCCTAATCTCCAGTGTACTGTTAACTGACAATATTATATTTTTCACTTTTCGAACACACGGTTTAATTGTCATCTTGCAATAATGTAAATATTGTTACTGTACTCACTGTACTGCTTTAAGTATAAGGTTATCGCTCATATTTTTTATTTTATTCTCAACTTGACAATTGGATGTAACGTCATTTATTTGATTGTGTCAATTATGCATAGTCAATTAAGTCATAGAGCTGTAATAATACAGCTTAATAGGAGACCGGAATATTAAAACCGTAGTTATAAAAAAAAATTATAATCATTTCGACTCAGGATTACCATTTCTGTTATCTCTTCTTAATTTCAATTTCTGAGATAGTTTTACCAGCTTAAGTAACCTGTAAGCATTTAAAATTTTATAATACTTAATTACTACATACCTACCATAAAGTAAGAATTAATTTAGGGGTTATATGATCTGCTTTATTTAAAATTTGGTTCTCAACTCAATAAACATAGAGCAACTGCATTAGAGAGCCTAACCGAATGTTTATGGTATCGAGACAAATATAGCCAAACAGTTCATCACGTTGCGGTGTATTCTGGCAAAGTCGAATACGTATCGAAACGCCGCGATCATTTATTGTGGATCAACGATTAAACATTTTGGCTCTCTTGACACTGCTACTTCATACGAAACATGTTTCGTATGAAGAAAAATTCCTTTTTGATGTATCTACACTTACAATTCGAATAGTCGCGTGAACTCCACAAGCGCAAAATAATCTTGTTTGGTTGTTAATAAAATATTATTACGATAGCACGATATGAATATTCATACAAAAAAAGAAGTGTTTCAGCATAATACCCTCTAAGGACATAAAATTCCTTTTGTTGTAGGTACCTATTTAAAAAAAATATCTATTTCCACAAACCAGTAATATATTTGTTAAAAAAAATCTGAAGAATAATATGAAAAATGAATATGAACTAAACACAGCCACATAGTAAATTGTTACTACGTTTATAATACTTACCTATTTAGGAAACTGTTAAACTTTATACTTACGCGTTTCCTGTCCCTTGCAATTTTAATTCGCAATCGCCTTTACTATTTAAAACGAAGCCTTTTCTACACAACGTTTGTGGTAATGTACTATTAACAGTCGATATGGGGGTTGTTGCATTTTTTACATGCGTGGGTGTTTCAGTAACATTATAACTGACAATATTTTTAGTGGTACCATTATCGTGGGCAACTGTCTGATCTAATGTTACTCCCACCATTTCAGAAGCTTGTGTCGGTGTTGTAGTGATTTCTAAGATCACCGTTGTAGCATTATTTTCCAATGTCTCGGGTATACTGGTTATACTTGTTACATTTACCGGTCTCGGAGTGGTGCGGTTTTGTGGTTTTATTGTCATCTCTGAATAATCATAGGCATAGTCATAATCCTGAAATCCAATTACATGATCAAATTTTATTGCGTTAATTAGAAGTAAACAGAATTAAAACGCAAAACATGTAAGTACATGCAAACATGTTAGTCCCTACATACGTATTTAAGTCGTTTTTAGATGTCATAATAATTGCATCATTACCCACAATCACTACAAACAAAGGCTTTAGCTAAATCTTCAGTCTGTTACAGCCTTACAGCTTTATGAATCGTTTCTAAACAATAATCCGGTGCCTGATCGCTACAGATAAATGAAATCCTTCAAAGTGTCTTATCGCAACCATATTGTGCAAATATTCGCCGGTTTAATCCAAATAATAATGAATTTCCTTTACATACGTACCGCCTCATGTGGGTTATCTTTGTGAACTTATTAGTATGTATTAGTAAACTTGTCTAAAGCAATTCGTGGAGTTGGAAAACAGTTCAATTTATAATGAAAATTTAGACTTAGGTACATTGGCAAAATACTACTTTAAAAAATATGAAACTAAGTAAATAACTATAAAACTGCAGTAGGATAGAGGAACTTATTTAATTAGCATCATATGATTAAAATTTTATTTTTCTAAATATTTGACTTAATTCCTGTACCGCCTTTGACATTTCTGCGCAACCCTGAGATCGGCTGGTAGATAATGCCATTTAGCTTTAGCCCGGCTTTTGTGCCACAATTTATTTTTGGTTCAATAAACAATGAGTAAAATTTATACCTATTTTTTTTTCATGTAGCCATTTTTTATTATTGTAAAAAAGAAATCTTTTTGCAAAATAGGATCAGCGTATATCAATATGCATTAATAAATGAATGGGGCTTTTAGTTATATATTTCCGAAAAATTCAATTACATTTAATATTTCTACTCACCACATATTCTTCTTTTCCACCTTTCATTAGGGCTATAATATGTAAACCCTTTAAATCAACTTGAACGTTTAAGTCACCCGATTGACTCTGATTAATTATCGTACAATCTACAAATATAGATAACAGAGAGTTAACTATTAAAAATACTTTGATGTGCATTTTTATTTTGTTTGCCTTGCTTCAGTTAGTTGCGAACGAATCCCGCGACCAAGTACGACTGACTTTGGCATAGCAGGCTGCCCTGCTCGCTTCTTGACACCAAGTTATTTCCATCAACATAACAGTTATTTCAAGTAACCGTGGGAAGGTCGATAGCCTCTGCTAGTGCAGTGCGTCCTCAAATTCAGACAACATAAGGACCGCGAATAGTTTGACAACACAAAATGCAATAAATACTTTAATTTCAAAACAAAAATTTACCTTGAACAACGTACCTCTTATTACAGTGCCATCGCGGTTATTATATCGCCTTTCTATATGTTTTTTTTTGCGTTCATTATGTCATAAACTTACTTACATGCATACTTTGTCGCTATAACAAGTAAATAACAAAACCTTGCCAATATTAAGAATATTTGATTCGTGCGAAGACAAAATACTAAGCACCTACAATGTTAATTACCAGTTCAGGCATCATGTGAAGTAGACACAAACGTTCCCTGTATGTATATATATATATCTACATATACGTAATATCACGCCTGTATTCCCCGAAGGGGTAGGCAGAGGATATATATAGGAATATATTTATATACACAGGAATATATTTATTATGCATTTTAACGTGTGTCTTAACCTCATTTTTTACCAGTCTATTATTACTCGTCTTTGCATTATAATACGTAATAATAAAGTTAAGCCTGAAATCCATACTTCCATACTAATAATATAAACGCGAAAGTGTATTTGATTTTCCTTATTTTACGTCAAAACGGTGGAATGGATCAATGTAATTTTGATATGGATATAATTTAAGAGCTGGACAATGATATAGGCCATTTTGTTTGCGAATAAATGTGTCATTTCTATTGGAAGTCACCTTTTAATCAAATAAACGCTGTAGTTGGCGTTATGGGCCGAATTACTATTTTGGGTTATTGACCACGCGGGCGAAGCTGCGGACAACAGCTAATAAAGAATATATCGATACGAAGTATCTAAAGAATGTTCTTATCCAATGATTAGATATAGCGCAATTATTTCCCTAATTAGATTTCAGCCTCGCATTAAAGGGTTCTGCAGAAGATTAAGTACCTATCACTCGCTCCGTGTGAAAAACATCGTGAGGAAACCTGCACAAGCATGTTATAATATAATTTATAATGTTTCTGAGGTGCTTGGAATCTACCAATCCGCTATTTCCGCTATATCCAAAGGTATTTCATACCGCTAGGTGATTAAGATGTCCCTGGGTAGAATTTTTTTTCTACTTTTTTGACGTAATGATTTTTGTATTTTTATTTGTAATACCCATAATCTGAAATTAGTTATTTTTATTTAACAACCAAATTATTATTTACAAATAATTTATACGGAGAGAGATATATATATGAATATCTCATATGAGAGGAGACCCGGTCCAGCAGTGGACCAATAAAAAATTAGAAAAAAACATCATACGGCAGAACAACATTCGCCGGAACGGTTAGTTTAAAATAAAATGCAATTTTTTAAAACTACAATACCTAGCTTAACATGGAGGCATTCATTAAAACTTGAACGTTGCTACCAAGGAATCTAAGCGTTTTTAAGGAGGAAAATTAAATACAGATATTGTATATTACCATAATATTAGACGAAGTCATTAAATTAAATTTTCCTTAAAGTTAATAGCTCAACGCGATTAGATTTTTCACTTCAAACAAAAAGTCTATAATATAATAGCAGACCACTATTTCAAAACCATTGCAAGTAAGTAAATATCGAAAATAATGCCATTATGTTTATAATGTTAAGTACTGGCTATTCGCCCGGCTTGTCTAAAAACTATATAAACTTCGATTTTATTTAGACTTACAAAAGTCTTAACTATTTATTAGGTCCAGTCGCAATATCTGTTCGTATGTGCCATCTCCTACGAATATTGCGCCTACCACATTTCAGGTTCATATTATGTTCTTCATCTTCATACTTTTCAAAATTTCGTATTCAGTCGATGAGTGATGAGTGATTGACCTTTCGTTTTTATTTAAATATATGTAGCAACTAACAGCATTACGTCAGTGAAGCGCCAGGCGATTATTGGCTATTCGAAATTGTACCCATTGATAAAAATGTTACACTAGTACTGCGTTTTCATGATATAAGCACAATCCATACTTTCGTCGTGCACACTTCAACGTGGTTTGCACTTGTTAGTTTATAATATATAAAGGTTAAAAGAAATCGAAATGCATCCCTTTTAAAAAAAGTGTTAAGCCCATAATAGCTAAATATTATTATTGATGAATGCAGAACAAGCGCGTCAAGTATGCAAGCTGCGTTTGCATTTTCACTTTTTCAACGTGCGTTAAATAACCGTTGAAATTAAACAAATAGAATAAGTAGCGAAGGAATCAAGATATTTTCATTAACCGTCTATACGTCACAGACAAAATTAGTGTCTCAGTGATATAGGCAAAGATTAAAGTAATACATTGTAGTAATACACTAGTTACTTATATAACTTATAAGCTCTACATATTATCCATAAGTTACATCGTAATATTTTTAAATAACTAGGTAAATATTATATAATGTATTATCAAGGAATTTTATCTACCTATATCACACGTTAGACACTTGTCTTTTTGACTTGACGATAAAAAAACCTATATGTCAGTGTCAAACTGTCAGTTGCAAATGTAGTGTGTGTATTATTTTGTAACCAGACTATTTACAAAATAAAACGACCATTATACTATTGTTTACCTTATCGAAGCAATTACAAAAAACTTGTAAGGTGAAGTTTTCGATAAGCAATTGCTCATATATTCACACAAGCTACTAGATATGTAACAAAACATGATCAAGTTTTGGAAAAGTGCAGGTAAGACGCATCGTAATTGGTCGTCGCCAGTTATTGCTATCGTTACTACTGATACGATGCCTACATTAATTTGTTCGCTGAGTCAACAGGTTTGATTATGTTTTAGCTAAAGGAAAAACAGGTTACCCAGTGCGACCACCCGAACATGGTTCTGTGCATTCTATAATTAAAACTCCTCTAGACTTTG
>DWEM01003417.1:0-10720 GCA_018245935.1 Agara belti belti | reverse complement strand
CACTGCTGGACCGGGTCTCAGCTCATAGTGAGAGGGATTTAGGCAATAGTCTACCACGTGGGCCAATAGCCGATTGGTATACTTCTCACACCTCAGAAAAGACATTATATACTTTATAACATCTCTAAGATGTGAAGGGTTCCTCGCGATGTTTTCCTTCACCGTAATAGCAAGTGATATTTAATAGTTACAAAACGCACGTAACAAGTCAGAGGTGCCAAGTGCCAGGATCGAACCCAGACCGCCCAGAGTGGAAGGCTGAATTTCAGACCACTAAGCTATCACTGCTGCCGCATGCATGCATTTACCTACTATGACATTATTAGTCGTGGCGTAAAAAAATATTCTATAACACTGACACTTAAAGTTGTCAGTACTTTGCCTTGTCGCATTATCTGCTTTCCTGGTGGAAATAGAATCCACGTCCTTCGGGTTACCTGTCAGACTTCAACTAGATCACACGTCCAGTCAGATATTAACATCCTATATAACGTTGCCACCCGCTAGCCTTTCGTCACTCAAAATTTTCCAACGCTATTTTTAATGTAGCCTACATCCACTTTTTACCAGCGAAGTTAACTAACGAAGCGGGAAATGGTATTAAGGGTAAATAATGATAAATATAGCAGTAATCGCGGGTAAATAAATAGTGTTTGAATAACCTCGACGATCGCCGTGAAAAGAATTATAGTTGGAACGATCTTGGCATTGTGTGAGGTTCTAACAGATTGCAGCGTCTATTTACACAACTGCTCCACTATTCGTGTTTATTGCTGTTTTTTTTTATTCCCCTACTCCTTTCGTCCGTGAGCTGCCTTGACGCAAACGACTTCCTTTACAATCCAAAGATAAGATAAGATTCGGAAAACCCACGTGCAACTAATAGGAAATCCACGATGCGGACTCCTAGAATAATTAGGATTTTTTTATAGTCCACTTCTAAATAATAATAATAATATAGATTACTAACTTTTTCCAGCGGCTTTGCTCGCGCATAAATCGAGTTTCCAATAACCAATAAATGAATTAATTTTGTTAGTAGTCCAGAGCGTGCATTTCAAATGTCTATTGTCTAACTTCGAAACCGAAGAATTGTCCTATAATCTTTCTAATGTCTACTTGTTTAGGGGGCGGGATTTCCATAACTCCTTTCTTAGTGCTCACTGACGCGGTATAAAGAACCAATCTGCAAAAATCAGGATCCATTTTCTAACAGGTTCAATCAGTCACCTCCTGTTTTGTAATAAAGATTGAGCTTACCTAGCTCTCACATCCACCCGACGTTCCCAGCGCTGCTAAGTTTACCTTCGTATCTTAATTTAATATGGTCATAAAGAAATATTATTCATACGTATGTAAATTAGAAAATAAATACACCGTAATTTTTATGGCAGCACGGGCAATAGATTTCTGGTTGTGTTTGAAATAATGGCGGACATTTTTCAAGTGGAGCGAATTATTGGTTCATATTATGCTGTGCGTAGAAATGATTTAGACGTCGGTTCCCGCGGGCTATGTAGGTCGGTGTTGCTTACGTATCTCGACATGCGAGTATGTTATCGTTAGCTAACTACCGTGTAGGGGTGGAGGGACAGTCTCGGCTTTTTCTTCACTGAAAAATCTTGTTATTATTACGACCAAATAGTAAATGAAGTACGTCCGATCTATAAGGATAGATATTGACACTTTCTGCTTGCCCTGCTGGGGATATTTTGACTACACCCAGATGCAGAATAAACAAATTTGCTCATCACCCATATGTTTGTCCTGCGTGGGAATCGAACCCGCGACCTCCGGCTCCACAGTCAGGATCTCTAAACACTCGATCACGAGGTCAATTATAATAATAATCATATTATCATTATTTTTGTAAAATATGCACGCGGTCTACGGTACCTAAATCAATTCGTATTGTACCATTTACGGCTTACAAATTTCATATAACTCATTAACATGATTAAATTGAAAATAGATTTATTGTAGATATTAATATAAACAAAATTTTAAAGTCGATCTTCTAGCTTGAGCTCTTACTTTCTCTGTTTCACTGCTCCCAGTCAGGTTTTACCGAGGTTTTGGTCAATAAAAATCGTAACACACATCACAGTTATACCCCTATATGAATAGAGTTTAAAACGAGATACAATTTAAACGTGAGCACTTTAAACTAGATAGTTGGCATCATGCGCCGTTAGTTCGTTGCCAGAAAAAAAAATGCAATCCCTTAATTGAGCATTAAATTTTGTCTTAGGAATGATTAATGGGCGCGTGTAATGGACGCCGCCAGCGTTCACCACTGTTCCACCGCGTGAGATAAAACGTGTATAGCATTTTATATCCTCTGTTATGACAATTAATGATGTTACAGTGTTTCGCTTGTGAAATGAATTGAGATAGATAGGGAAGTATATGGAAGTTTGAATGTTTGGTCTTCGTTAGGTTGGAAGGTACTTATTACAATAATTACATTATAAAGCTTATATTAGCTTCCCTCGTCACTATCTATCTATGTAAGGGAAACTTACAACTCAAAGGTAACATTCCTACGCTCCGATTTGCGTGAAAATTTGTATACGTGTCCAAAATCCAGATCCGATGACAATACAATATTGTTTGTTATAAAATAAATTAAAAATAAACATTGAAGAATAAAAAAAACTAAAAACACACGCTATTGTTTGCAATTGAAACTAAAAAGTAGTAAATATTTTATTTACATTTTTAAACTACAATTCTTTTTCGTATTACCATTGTTCTCCAATCATAGCTTAGTTCTTTGAAATTCAGTCCTCCACTCTGTCTAGCTAGCCTAACTAGTCAGTCTAGCTAACCATTGTGACCAACTTAAGTGACTAGCAGGTCGGTAGATATTACTGTCCTGTTACAATAACAGACATTTAATTGCCTAATTTGGAATCGGATAAGAATTATCCCTAGTTATTATTATTATTTAAATCATTCAATGCAGCACAAATGGCATCTCACAAATACGTAGTCAAATATTCTTTATATTACGACCGTTAGCGCAACGGCAGTAATCGAGAACAGAGCAACCGAAACACTCACGTTCGTAACAGATCAGCGACTACGAAAAATAATTAAACAAACTCGAACATTTGAAGAATTAAACGACAGTTAATAATCCGGATTGCGTGCACGCGCTGGGAATCGCGCATCAATCCTCCAAATCGCGTAACACTGACTAATTTCGCGCGTTACGTGGAAACGTCTAACTTGCCGATTTGACCGTCGAGATATATATAGAGGGTCCGTTTCTACGGCTACAGATGATCTGCATTTGAAAATCGAGCTTAAAAATAAACAACGATTCGGCGTTCGCAAAAATACACACGTACATTCGTCCGTAGTATCACACGCGCGCAAACAGAATCCAGACTTACTGATTTCAGTCAATACGAGATTTATCGAGTAAACTGTTAGGCTATTACCGTTTAATATACTATTAAGTGGCAAATAATCCGAGCGAAGGTCTTAAGGTCGGGTCGGTGAGCGTTCATTACAGTATTTCTTCCTCATTGGCGTTGCGGAGATTATCTCTGGCGGTTCACGGATTCGGGTTCTTTACGATCTGTTTTGTTTCTTAATTCATATGTTTGTGTTTATTTTAGATTTATCCGAAGTATTCTTTAATTGGTATCGTTTTTAGAGTATCATACATATATGCAGAAGGTTATCTCAAAGCTCTAGTTGAGTTGAAATGTATGATGCGACACGGAATGGAGAAAGTTGGATGGAGCGATGAGAGATGTTCGTGAAAGAGAATCTCTCTCTTGCAATGGTGTTGTTGAATTTGGAGAAGAATTTTGGTGAATACTATTAACATTTATTGCGTCAGCTCCTCAGCTATCAATGGACAATGAAGTTTTTAACACGAACATGTGTACATCTATATCGAAATTAGCTCCAGACACGCCTTATAGGGGCTTCCAATATAGGAGCAACGAGCCCATTTCCTATCACAACACACAAAGCATTTCACTATCGTCTGGTGCGTGGCAAAAAGTGACGGGTATTAACCCACTTGCGGGCTATTTTCGAACGAATCTCGCGCGTACGCCGGCCCGCATTACCAGGGCAGGGCGATCCCGCCTCTATACATCATCGGTGTTGTGTATCCCAAATGGATCGCTTCTTATCGCGTGCTCTGAGTGCCCCGACTGGAGTAGTCGATGGAGCAATTCTGGATGATGTGCTGCTCCTCGTCCGCCGCCAGTGATAAGACGTGACAGGTCTCGAGAGTTCTAATGTATATATATTTAGAGCTTTCAATGAAATAGTTCGAATTTGAATAACAATCAGATTCACCGGCTCGATTCATAGATTTTGTTCAATGGTCCTGCTAGTCTCCAACTCGATATTGAAATCTTCTTTTTAGTATTCCACCACTTTTCTTCCAACCTGACAGTTTCATTGACAACTGACACTTTTATTTAACACGTACCTAAATGATTCGACTTTGTTTCACCATCCGCTTTTTTATTTATTTATCTTTCAATCTGACTTTTTGTTTGGTTGATCTATTCTATTTACTAGTGTTTTAAGCCTTTGTGTATTGTTGCGAACTGTCTCTCTTGCTGTATTCTCTATTTATCCTATAACAGCCCTAACCTGTTGCTCTATCGCTCCCCCGTAAATCCGAGCCGATCATTACACGCTGTATCCTGATGTATCGTCTGGATCATCGATCTGTACGCGCGCATTTGGCACTTGGCACGCGATCTGACGATTGTAGCGATGCCAGATCCGTCATAAGCTGTCAGATACGGTTTGTTTGCTTTCACGCTTGTCTATAGTTAGAATACACAAAACATCTTTTACACGGTTGACAGAAGCCATTGCTTGTATCATCGGTCAGTCTTCAGGATGTGCAGCGTCCGTCTCGAAGGTTGTTTCAGTTATATGCGTAAATACGTTACAACGCGCGTTAAATCCATCGTCTTTTGTGTATTGTTCGTCTTCTATTGTGCTCTTATCGTCCAACGACAATACAGCAACAGCTTTTAAACTTTAAACTACTGATTCGTTAAATGGTACTAAAAAAGAAAGTTTTGAAATCTTGTTACGTGATACATTAAAATCATTTATTAACAATTGTTCCTTGCTAAAACACCTCTTGGTTTAAAAAAGAACTCTTTGTTTACCTTTTGCACGTCACGTTAATTTACCTAATAAGTGCATGTAATGCAACATCACATGTCAGTTACGTGTTCAAACAGAATCCGTAGAGAAGCGTCTTATACCTTGATTTTGTGTCTTACGCTGGCTTATCAATGACGGTCGGATTACCAATGTTCCTTGTATTACGTTGTAACCTTGTCACAATCATCTTGCGACTTAAGCCAATTTGCTGCGTTACGTCTGTTTCTCCAACTAAACCTTAACCTTACACTTGCTTTACGATTCTTTGTTCGTTATGATCAGGAAATCGGTGTTGCACGTGCGTGCGGATTTATGTAGCGTTATGTGGATGCAATAAATTGATATGCTCAAGTCTTATTGGCTCATTTCTACCATTATTTCCTATATAACTATATAATTTCTGTAAAATAATCAGGTCGATTCCAATTCAACTGCAGCAACTTCAACTGGTCACTGGAACGCATCATTTTCCACAGAATCTCAAGACTGAAGTTCTAGTTGTTATTTATTGCTGCTATATTACTAGCCCCGACGAAGCTGGAAGTAATGGCAGTATTACATTTTTTAGTTCGTCAGTTTTTTTTACATTAATATAAAGAAAAAACTATATACCTGCAGTAATATCTAAAGAAACTTTCTTTTTCTACTTAATGATATCAATCAATTAATCTTTTAATAATTTTCTCTAGCCAGTATCCAGTAATGGAACCAGGTTGTATCCAGTAATGGAACAATTTTATTGTATTAGAGGAGACTAATAATGAGAATGTTGAAGGCCATACTACCACAGTGGTCAAATGCGTAATGGAAAAGTTCATATACTTCAGAAAACATTATTTAGAGCTCTAAGGCGTGCTGTATTACTCACGATATTTTCCTTCACCGGTATAGCAATATCAATTTAAATTTATAAATCGCACGTTACAGAAGTCAGAGTAACGTGCCGCTGTTTGAACTCACACCATCGGAGCGAGCCACTGATCTAAACTACAACGCCACCAAGCCGATTCTAACGATTAATCGCCACCAATTATATGGAAGTTAACCCACAATTTCCATATAACAGCATCAGTCATCGTAACAGTCGCTAACGTAAACAACCGGCGGAGGAGGCGCGCGCGAACAACTTCTTTAAAGACCATGTGTTTCGATAATCAATGTTTGTTTATCTCGAAATTGATTATTTGCGCCCCGATATCGAGTGGAATGAGGTTATTAACAGCGCGCGTAAAAATATGATACAGGCAATGGTCGAGCTTTGTTCCAGCGAGCGTGAATTGAACACCATATGCCGGGCAGTTGTTTCAGCGCGGTCATAATACGGCAGCATCTCGATGTGAATTTAATAACAAGAGATTTGAATACATTACGAGGCGTTCAAACGTAACGGGTAAATATAATCATCGCGATCTAAATAAGACAGAGAGAGCTAATGGTAATAATCATGGTTATATTATGTAGCTTTATTCATATTTCATTTGATAATTGCATATTAGGACATTCACTGGTGTTTTGATCTTGCCTCACAGGTGGGACCCGGGACTACAGACCACCAAACAAGGCAAGGCCTGGCAATCAGCAAAGGCACCCCAATTTTTGTAATCCCCTCAACCCTGTTAACAAAAGAAGTTGTTTGTTTGTTTGTAGTTAGCTGTCAATAATCCCTTCCGGAAATATGAACTTGCCCGCGCTGTAAGTATCGATGTTACCGTAGCTCTAACACGTAACAAGATTACCTCATAAACCTTAAACTTCTATGCGGTTTGAGGAAACCATTTGAAAGAATTTAAATATTGATTTTACCGCTGACATAACGGGTTTTTATAAAGTTATTTCCGTTGATGTGTGGTCAGCTATAGCGCGTATGAAAGTGACTGTAAGCTAAGTTGAATGTAATTCAGTAGCACTTGACGACTTAATGCGGTTGCCGTACATAAACGATCAGTAAATTTGAGCAATATCGAACGCGGTCAGAATTTCGTTGCGTGACCGCTAGTGGAAATTTCCAGGAGCGTTTTCGTGCTTCGGAAGGCACATTAATAAGACTGTCCTAAAATGCATTAACAGACAACCCTAGCCTGGGCTTTAAAAGCGGTTTTAAAACATCTGACAGTCGGATGGCCACTATCCATTATCTCCGCCACTCTATACTGGAGCAGCGCGGCTTAGTCTGCTCAAATTTTGTCATCAACAACTTCATCGTCAACATAATCGGATTGATTATAATTCTCGATTGTGGCGAGATCGTTTCTTTTCCACCGAAACACTCAAGGTTCTCGTGAGTCAGGCTCAAAGGGAAAATGTCAGTGTCATCGGACACCCCGCTTCAAAGCGGCCAAAACAGTACAATAGAAAAGTGCACAGCATTAACGGCCTGAGCCTGTGTTCCGATATAAAAGTTTTAATAACCGGCTCTAAAACGGGTGTATAATGAGAAAACTGAACGCGAATCAAACGAGTCTTGTGCTGTATTGTTTGTATTTGCGCGAACGTCGCTTTTTTTGTTGTCCACCTCAAACAAAGGGAAGGAATAAAGCCCGTATTACGCGCCAGCCGGCTTCTTTAACGACTAATGCCGATCGGGTACGATGATAGCCGATTGGCTCCGACGAGTTACGTCCGAGACGGTTACGATATTTGAATGTATCGGACGTATGGATGGGTTACAGGATAAAAACCAGGTAATTTTTTGTGTTTGAATTCTGTGTTTCATCGTAGCTAATGATCTTAAAGTATATGGACATTTATTTTATTTTACATACATCATCTCTATTGAACATAAATAATGTGATTTTGTAGTAATGTTAGATGTTTATACATTAAAATTTAAAGATATCTAAAATCGTGAACATAGTTACCAATTAGGTGACATTATAAATCTCGGTACGGGTACTTTTTGGTCTGCTGTAGGGGTCAATGACTTGAGTGAGTGACAAGTGTGGTTCGAGCAGATTTTTGGCAAACGGCAAAATGTAAATCAAGTTGCCTTTGGCGTTCAGGTACAGCCGGAACAGTTGAAACAGTCGAGAGACTGCAGTGTTTAACATAATACATCTCATCAAAACTTACAAACAACACTGAGGGAGAGGGAGAGGTACAGATATTGCTGCAACTCCTATTACATACACGGTTATGCTATTCCATAGACAAAGAATTTTTTTTTTGGTTTATACATTCACGCTGGGAGTTTTTAAATTTGGAATCGTGGGTAAGGTCGATATAGGTAAGGTAATAAAAATAAATAAGTGATCAGTAAGTAGAGGAGAGTAGTGGCAGTCATACCCTGGTGCTGGGCAAGTCAGCCCCCCCCCCCTACCCGGGGTCTGGGTTCGATGCTGGCACACACCTCGGACTTGTTACGTGCGTTTTATAACTAAAAATTTAAATATTACTTGTTATAACGGTAAAGGAAAACGTCGTGAGGAAACTTGCATACCTTAGAGATGTTACAAAGTATGATATTTTCTGAGGCGCGTGAAGTCTACCAATCCGCACTTAAGCCTAAAAACCCTCTCACTATGAGAGGAGACCCGGTCCAGAAGACCAATAAAAGGGGTTAGAAAAAAGGAGAGAGGTCAAGAAATTGTTCGTGTACAAAATCGGATCGGACTTGACGGGATTATCCCCAATTTCCGGGAGCCCGGTCTGTTCCACCGAAGGTCCATTTTGTTCGGATACAAATTTTTGGAACAGTTTAAAAACTCCGATACTTTGTTCACTAACGATGTGTTTATTGGCTCTTGGTTCAGCTGTTAGTGACCTCAAATGGTATTGGGTTGTGGATTCAACTCCCGCAAGAGACAAATTTTTGTGCTATGAGCACAAGTATTAGTTGTTTGGGTGTAGTGAAAATATCTATGTAATTAGTATACAGTATGCCTGTATGTATGTATTTTCTCCGAATTGCCAATTACCCAGTGATTTCTTTTTTTAGATTATGCGTGTCGTACGCCACCTCCTAACGGGGTAGGCAGAAAGCGAGCGGCGAATATATCTATCCTGCTTTTATGACATTATTATCACTACATAGTATAAAACAAAGTCGTTTTCTCTGTCCCTATGTCCCTATGTATGCTTAAATCTTTAAAACTACGCAACGGACTTTGATGCGGTTTTTTGTAATAGATAGAGTGATTGAAGAGGAAGGTTTATATGTATAATAACATTTGTAAAATAATATATACGCGCGCAAAAGCTAGTAAAATATAAGTGACAAAAAGGCGAACTTAATGCTAAAAGCATTCTCTCCCAGTCAATCTTTGGGCAGTTTTTAAGAGCAATGAAGTGAATCCTTCGCTTCAGTTTGCAGTTTACATTCTTTGATGGCCCATTCAAAGAGGAATCACGTACCCTTTTCGTTTGCGTTACGTGCTTCGCTCGATGGCTTCCTTTAAAACACTGTCATAAAGAAGACGGATGTACGGGATCCGGAGAGAGAGAATGAAAGAAAAAAAAAAGAAACAAAAATAGCGGTCTATGAAAATATGGTTGCAATCCTTTTTACGTCTTACTGATGGGCACAAGCCTGGGTCTACACAGGAACGCTGCTCCAATGCGGATCGACTGGGCAATGAAAGAAAGAAAGAAACAAACAAACAAACAAACAAATCTACCAACCATTTGTTTCGCGAGATTTTGTACAGAAATGAGTAGTATAATCAAGATCAATATATTATCAGTGCAGATACAATGAAATATACTTAGGACTGTATAAGTGTACGGAAAACAAAAAACACGGCCAGACACTATTGGGTAAGTAAACATTCACAATATTGATACCTATTCGTTCAGACGGTTAACAAAAAACCTATCGCTTAGAAAATTGTGGTCAAGGATACCGTTCGCCGGACGACCGATGGATAAGATATTTTCTCGCGCGTCCAATAAAAACAGAGAGACTTATTCGAATTTAAATAGCCGCACACGGATGAAAACGATACTCACATTATCGCTTTGCGGTTATTTGAAAAACATAAAAAAAAATAACACAAGTTTGTTTTTCGAAATGATTACTCTTACATGTATTTTTTTTTTAATCAGTTACTTATGTTACTATTTTTTTAAATCGGTAAAGATTTTTTTTTATCAATAAATCGTTTAGTTTCTAACTGAGTTCACAGTAACCAGAGTCCCATCTCTACAGCCCTATTGAGAGTCGGTTGCGATTCAGGGGCGGCAGTAGCCACTTTTCATATTTAAAAAAAATCACTAACGAACTACTAAAACCGTACCGTTGAAAACTGATTCACAAAATCTGACTAATGCAGTACTTCCTTTGTATCACATTTGTAATTCTAACGTAATTTGGTAGCGGATAGCCGTATGTAGAGGTAGGTGTCAGATTATTGTTTATTTCACACAACCATATACTTCTTTCTCTCTCACTCCTGACTTTGAAACCGTCACCTGTCATCACTATCAAGCATCTTGTACAAACAATATGACATATATGTCACCTTGTCATATTACAGCAAATCTAATATTATAAAATTCTCGTGTCACAGTTTTCGTTGCCATACTCCTCCGAAACGGCTTGACCGATTCTCATGAAATTTTGTCA
>DWEM01003416.1:0-10721 GCA_018245935.1 Agara belti belti | reverse complement strand
TACCCGACCCGGGATTTGAACCCAGGACCTCCCGATCGGCAGTCGCGCTAGTAACCGCTCGACCAACGAGGCAGTCAATTATCAAGTCGTATATTTTAAGTTAATTAAAATCTAAATATGCACCTTTTTTAACACTAATTTCGTTTGGTCTTAACGATACCATCACAATGAAAGATTATGTATGGCTATTACAAATTACCAATCATTCGGAATAGAACTTTTCTTCTGGATATCACAGATAAATAAATCTACCGCAGATTAACTTTTGTGATTGGCAAAAGTCTTCAAATGTTAAATGGATTAACTTGTGAATAATCACAAAAGATAAAGCAGCAAAAACCCCCGTCTTCCGCTTGACAGAATTTCCCCCGAGTCTAAATTCGCAGCTGTCGGTGACCTATCACAGCGTATAAAAAATAATAAAGCCCTTTTTAAGCATTTTTGCTGTAGTAGGACGGAGACGGTTAATAACCTTTTGTAAAAGCAATCCAAATTGCTACTAATGAAAATTCTTTTTAATGGCGTAACGTGTAACAGATAATTTATTTTGCTGTATCTAAACTAGGTACATTACTGTTTCTATTGCGCTATAAAAGATTTTAGAATTTAATCGTTGTAAATATTCAAGACACTTAAATGTGAACGAAGAACAATGCGATGGCGCGCGGCTGTTTATACGTGTGTTTACGTAATGTATCTTTATTTAAGAAGTACCACTTTAACAATGAGCGTCTGTTTTCACTCGAGCGTCAGTTTTTTGCGAAGAAAATCCAGGGTTCGGTCGGAGTTGCACGTAATTTTAAGCCCCAGTGTAATTTTTAGTAATCGAGACATTTTCCGTTCACTATAATTTTTTTACATAATTAAGAAAACAGCTGTATAAAATGATTTAATAACATTTAGAAAATGTTTTAAGGCGTTGAAATGTCATTACATTTAGCAGATTACTAGACCGACTACACATTTTCAATTTCCTGTTTGAGTGGCTCTAAAAATCGTTTAGTACTTTTCCATAACAGTGTAAAAAATATCGCACCTCCGATTTAAAAACTCAATCACTTTAATGAAGTTTCTAGCAAGCTATAAAATGTTAATTGTAATATGCAGTAATGTTAATGGTATATGAGATCTAGATTAAATTGATGACAGCTAAATACGTGGCAGGTAAAATAGTTGTCTTATAGGTGTCCATTATTTCAGTAAATTGTATGACGCCATACAAAACGTGGTAATAATAATAATTAGTAAGAAGAATGGAATGACGTACAATACACCTACACACACAATTAATACCAAAATGTAAGTTTTGTAAACGGCAACAAATGATGTCATGACAGCTTATAACATGACAGTGTAAATGGAGTTGTAGCACTAATAAAAAACAAGGTCTAAGAATGTAGTTTAATTAGAAGCCTGGTGTGTTACGGTTTAGCAGCGTTATCGCGCGAGGGCGGACGAGGACCGACGGCGGATCGCGCTATCATGCTCTCATCTTGTCACTCCGCTTCAGGGACGTATTGGACATCGCCGTAAACATGTTTACATTTCCCTCTATGCACGTTAATGGTATAAATATTATCAACGCCGCGTGAAATCTTGAGAAATGAGTGTTACAAAGAAAGCAGGTTTTAAATCCCGTGCTCGCAAGGAATTGGCAAGGGCACTCGTATACGGATTAAAAATTAGATTTTTGCAATTGCCGCCTTTCAGATGTGGAAATACCCAAAGCGCGACTGTCAAGTGTAAAAAGCCGCTGCTGGCTCGCGAGTGGCCGCATTCCACTTCTACTCGTGCTATTGATTTGTCTTTATCGCTCATCAGCTTCCATTAACCGGAACGCGATGGATATAAATGAGAAGTAACTGACCACTTATTGACGATTGTCTGAGCGCATCGTATAATTTGCATACCGACTTGCGGTTTGATCGGGCAGCGTTAGAGCTTTTCTTTATCTCACTCGAGAGGAATTGTTCTTTTACAGTGTCTTGGGGCGGAGTGGTTGTTTGAATGGCGAAACACCGCCATATGCTAGTTACCAATACGTACAGTCGTGTTTTAATGAAAACCAATCGATTTTTATGAGCTGACGCCCCGTGTGAGAGATGCGAGTGGGCGATGTTTATTTTTCCAAGTCTAACTAGAAGTAATATTTTTCATGAGCGCCAATGACTATCATAATCAAAAAAATGATTGATCTGTAGTTTATGGTTGTTTTATTTAATAGCACTTAGAAATAGAGGACAAAAATGTTTATTGTAAGAAGCATGAAATATTTTGGTTAGATATAAATTTAACACGAAGCGGGAGGTTGGATTCCGTCTGTTAGTGAAAGCACCACAATCAGCCGTCGAGACAAATATGTGCTCGTCTTATGTACGATTAATTTCAGTTTAATCAATTCAAGTTATCCTTGAGTTACACGAAATTCCTAATAGTAACTCGAAAATGACTTTAGTTGTTTACTACTTATCTACAACTGCTTTTACGACATTTCGTGTAACTTTCGATACCTATGCGATCAACGTTACTTTGGGCATGTAACGTTTCCGTATAAAGAGCTTATGCATAATTTACCTGTGTTTTTAAAACAGCGTTATTTAGCAAGTTTATTTATTTGCTAGATTGATCTATAGTAGAGCCGGCGTGTGCTTTGATAGTTTCTTGTTATGAAGACAGCGACAATGTCGATAGAGACAATCGATAGACATTTTCGGTGTATCGCGGCCGCCCTAGGTGCGCGTGGGGCGGGCGTGGGGCGGGCGCGGGGCGGGCGCGGAGGGGTGCGGCGGGCGGCGACAGTGCGCGGCGCGCGCGGCCCCGGAGAGACGCGGCTGGCGAGCGCCGCCCGGAGTGCACCACGTGCCGCGGTCGTCTTTGCGTAGCGCGTACCTTGCGCGCTTTTAGCAGAAATAGAATTTACGAGCGGCCACCGCATCTGCTCGCTCTCGGTACGGAGTGGGTGCCTCCGTCGCCGCCTTGCCGCTCCTCGCTCCTTGCACAGGAACTTCTCCGGAAAGGATTATCAGTATTCGGGCGCACGGCTATATTTGCCCTCAGTTTTAATTGCGCGGGAAAAATCTTCCACATTTAATTTCTACAGTCTCAAAATGTGTATGAAAGCGGTAAAAATATGGTTTCAATACCTAAATAATAATAAATACAAAACCTAAAGGTACCTACCCCGATTTTGTCCTGAAAATTGCAGTTAAATTCTATCAGTACTTGTATTACTTTAATTTAATTTAATTTTTATTGTTAGGCTCATCAAGCAACGTAATTGTAGGTACACGCGGAGTGTGTAGTCGGTTTAAATAAATCTCTCACAAAACAGTCGTACAATATTGTTCGTATAACTGGTTAAAACTTTTGTGCTTTACAGCATTCATTTCTGCTATATTGCTTACAGACGAGCAACTGTTTCCAAGCGTGTGAATCTTCGCTTCCATAAATAAAAAGTAAGTTTCAGAGATTGTTGTCCTGTTTCAAGTTTATTACGTGAGTACTCTTTATTTCATAAATCCCTAATTTTGTTCGTTTTGCTGGTTAATACGGATAATTATTTGGCATTTTGTATTATATTTGTTCTCTTTCAGAAATATACAAATACACAAACAATTTACATAAATATAATAGAAATGATATTATGTCTTATTAACAGTATAATTTTACACCATATAAGTACTAAAAATTACCTGGCTCGGCGAGCGGATTGTCTGTATAACTGAAATTCAGATAAGCTCTGGAATAAGCTTCAGTCCGCTGTAAAAATTACATTCTACATTCACACACAAATTTCATTAGCAAACTTTGTGAATGAAATTTTATTATTGTTGAAATGTGTTGTGGTTGAAAAATATCGTACTCTTTCTTTTCTTTCTTTTATTCTATACGTTAATATTAGCTATATTTTATTTGTGTTACAAATAATGCTAATACAACTGTGATATAGTTTAGTACAGGGTTTAAGGACTTTATAGAGACTCGTAAAACATAGTATCAAATGTGTTTCCTCATGTGGTGGCGCTTTTGAGTCTTACATATCAATAGACGATTTGTCAACGATGTACGGTTAAAAACTTTCTAACTGACACTTGCAGGAGGCGCAAGCGTCTCCCAGCCGGCGCGCTGGAGGCGCTGCGGCGCCACTCGCGGCAAATCGCCGCGCGCCGTGTCCGCCGCGTGCAGGTGCGTTACGAGCCTTCGCGCTCTCCGCGCGACGCACCGCGGACCACGCGGACCACGCACCGCGGACCGCGGACCACGCACCCTCGCTCACGCGCACGTTTTGTTTCAGTTCACGGAACGGGCGCGGGATGGCGCGCGCGGTGACGGCACCGGTGAGCGCTCGCCTCCACCCCGCCTCGCACGCCGCCCGCTGCTAAATATATCCGGGCGCATTGTAGCGCGGTGAATCGACGTCCGTGCCGATCGCCGTCTGCAGTGTGCGCTTGCGGCGGCGGCTGCGCTCGCGGGCGCGGCCGCCACTCACGATCGGTTCTTGTGCGCAGAGAGCGGAGGCTCCGAGATGTCCGGCTGCAGCGGCGCCGGGGGCGACGCGCGTCGGCCCTCCACCTGTCGCGTGGAGCTGGGCGCGCTCCTGGCGCCCGAGCCGCGCCCGCCCGACAACAAGGTCAAGGTACGCTCGCTTGTCTCGGGGTACATAACAAGTATAACACCCGCATACATTAGGTCATGGATGAACTGTGTAGTTTGCACTATGCTCGAGATCACAGGGTATAAATCATAGCAGTTGTTGCCCCATAAAATGTATATCAAATACCATGTAATATAAATAAATAGAACTTTGATATAAGCAGCTGTTAGATGCGTAATGTAACCAGAGGACTGTTCCACTACTGTTTACAATCGTAATCGTTGAGTGTTTCGTCTCCCCATTTAACCGTTTATATCCTTGAACATTCCAGCTGAATAGTCAGTGTTTACACGACATAACTCCATCTTGTCAGTCATGCGTTTTCTGATCGGATTAACCGAAACAGTAAAACAAAACGGGCATAAGCGACGAAGTAAGTCGGAGAGAGTGCGGTGCGAGCAAGCGCGCGGGCCGACGCCGTCGCCCGCCCTGCACGACCCATTTGCATAATGAGTATATCGGCCGTCCTCAACGCATTCGACAGCGACATTTTACCATTATCAGTTGACCTACTTCAGTTTTATCGTCTATCATCGCACGATAAATGCGGATCACAATGTTTGCAAATCTAGTAAGAAACGCGCAAGGGAAGTTACGGTAACGGGTTGATCTTTTTAACTTTATTCGATTATCTATTTTTTTAAGTTAACCTATACGTTATTACGATTGTTTGACTAGTCAGTTTATTCTTGTTGATCGTTTCTTGACTCCTAGATTGTTCTTTATCAAATGTTAATTCGAATGTATGCAACATATGCATTAAGAAATATAAATCACGTTTTTACTTTAGAAATGTTTTACTTTGGATATCCGACAAAACGTTAATTGTTACCAATATCAGAATATAACGGAAATTTTAACTTAGCGTAGTTATAATGCTGTCAATTTATTGTTTATGATTAAGTTACATATTATTTATTTATTGTTTCAAAATATATAGATAACGAATAAAAAATATAGTAAACTTATCATTCCGTGTATTCATAAAAAAAATCTTATTTTATCATCCTTGTATATGATAATTATCTAACAGCGGTTTGTCTGTAGCGACATAGTATACACGGGATGACAGAGGAGGAGAATGTGGTGCGGCCGCACCAGGAGATGGCGGTGCTTTCGCTGGAGGAAAAGAAGTATTTACTGGGGGTCGAACGGGGCGACGTGGCGGGCACCCGCCGCGTGCTGCAGCGTGCCCGCGACACCGGACACATTAACGTGGACTGCGTCGACCCGCTTGGTCGCAGCGCACTTCTTATGGCCATAGACAACGAGAACTTGGAGATGGTCGAGCTGCTTTTAGAATTCGGTGTCGAGACCCGGGACGCTCTACTACACGCTATATCGGAAGAATTCGTCGAAGCAGTTGAAGCTCTGTTAGATCACGAGGAGAGTACGAGAAAGCCTGGGGAACTGCACGTGAGTCTAAAATTTTTTAGTATTAGTAGAAACCGTTTATAGATCTTGTGCAGATATAATTAAATATTTCATTTTTAAAACTCAGAGATAGATAGACGTAATTGGATGAATAGGTTCGATACTAGATTCGTGTCATATTAATATTTTAAATGTCTTTGTTTTCTTGTTTAATCAAAGTTTTCTGTACGTCACAGAGTTGGGAGGCGCTTCCTCCGGAGACGGCGACATTTACAGCTGACATAACTCCTTTAATTTTGGCTGCACATCGGGACAGCTACGAGATAATAAAACTTCTTCTGGATCGCGGCGCCGCGTTGCCCGTGCCGCACGACGTCCGCTGCGGATGCGACGAGTGCGTCCAGTCCCGGCGCGAGGATTCCCTCCGACACTCGCGTTCTCGCATTAATGCTTATCGAGCGCTGGCTTCACCTTCACTCATCGCCTTGTCATCCAAGGACCCAATTCTTACCGCTTTTGAGCTATCCTGGGAACTCCGTCATCTCTCCGCTCTCGAGCACGAATTTAAGACTGAATATCAAGAGCTTCGTACGCAGTGTCAAGAGTTTGCCACGGCGTTATTGGACCACACTCGTACGTCGCACGAGCTGCAAGTTTTACTCAATCACGAGACGGGCTCGCCACAAGCGCCTCTCGCCGAGCCGGGTGCACCGGAGCGCATGAGGCTGTCTCGTTTGAAACTCGCCATTAAATTACGACAAAAGAAGGTATCTGCTGATATTTGAACAGCTTTAAGATTTAGACACGTGAAGATTAAAATGTTTAGAGTCCACTTCATTTTAATCTTCGTTTCAGTTCGTGGCCCATCCGAACGTGCAACAGCTGTTGGCGTCGATTTGGTACGAGAGTGTTCCGGGGTTCCGCAGTAAGAACATGCTGCTGCAGGCTGCCGAGATGGTGCGCATCGGCGTCATGTTCCCACTCTACTCGTTTGCCTATATAGCCGCCCCGCACTCCTCCATCGGGCGAACGCTGCGCAAGCCTTTCATTAAGTTCTTGTGCCATTCCGCTAGCTACTTCATGTTTCTATGTAAGTGCTTTTTAATTTTCCTGTATCAAGTGATGTTTTGAGATAGTTATGTTATTAGGTCAAAATTAATTTACTTTTCCTTGTATAGTTCTCTTGATACTGGCGTCGCAACGGATCGAGACGGCAGCTGGTGGGCTATTCGGCGCCGACCCGGTGCCCGTGTCGCGTCGTGGCGCTCCGCCTTCTCTTGTCGAGTGGCTCATCTTATCCTGGGTCAGCGGTCGGTAAATTTTCTAATCTCCTTGTATATATTTATCGACCACGAGTTTCGTCCCAGTCGGAAATTTCTAAGGGAAATGTGTTACATTCATCTACGATTTGTTTCATTTACGTGTATTTGTATTGAAATATTTGAAATTTAGGTTTAGTTATTGAATGTTGTGGACGTTAAAAACGTCCGATGTTTTCTGTGTGCAGGTTTAATCTGGAGCGAGGTAAAACAGCTGTGGGACATGGGCTTGCGTGAGTACGTGCACGACATGTGGAACGTAATCGACTTCGTCACCAACTCGCTGTACGTCGCGACCGTCGCGCTGCGGGTGGTGTCACACTTTCAAGTATGTCCGTACTGTAAAGGTTTCCTTTTTACAGAATACGAGTAGAAATGTTCAACTATTACTACGCTTCTGGTAAATAATAGGAAGACAACACAACGAACATAACGCGTAAAATCAATGATCATGTTAACGTTCCGAAAATTAACGAGTTTTAAAGCATTGTAAATAAAGATGAATATTTGCGGGCAGGTAGCGCGAGAGAAGTCTCTAGGACTCCAGTGGAACCAGCCTCGCGAAAAATGGGACGCTTGGGACCCTATGCTACTGTCGGAGGGGCTATTTTCGGCCGCCAACATCTTCAGCAGTCTAAAGCTGGTGTACATCTTCAGCGTCAACCCGCACCTCGGCCCGCTCCAAGTGTCTCTTAGCCGCATGGTGCTCGACATCCTCAAATTTTTCGTGCTCGACATTTTGGTCATATTTGCATTCTCGTGTGGTAAGTACCAAATTGACTTATGCAGCTCTCATATATTTTTCTAATTATGGTATAATAATGACAGTTTATATTAACCATGCTTAACCGCTATCCTTTTACGATTTCCCCTTTAGTCATGTTACTGATTCTTTCTACATTACAATTATCCGACAAGTGTTATATTTATATAAATTGTAATGCATCATTGCACTCCTCTTACTGGTAATTTTGAAATCTTTTGAAGCAGGTATTAGCTGTTTATGTTAATTTTCAAGTTAAACCGTCAAAGGAACACTTATTCTCATTTTTATTCGCTCACTTCATTTGTCTCACTTTTATTCACTCATGTTTTGAATAATCCCAAGTTATATACTGTTATGTCCTAGCTAATATATTTATTATTGCAGGCTTGAATCAGCTTCTGTGGTACTACGCTGATATGGAAAAGAAGCGCTGCACGACAACGGACACGTCCGTGGCTAACGCCAACAGCACCATCGTCGACCCCGACGCGTGTCTTGTGTGGCGCCGATTCGCTAAGTGAGTATGTAGGGTCACTTACAAATATATGTATTTCAGTTAGCGTCCAGCTACGTAACTTTACCTCCAAAGATTCGTTCACCGTTTCATTTTCGGTGATATGCGGCATGGTAAGATTTAACGTGAAATTCTCTCTAATACATTTTTAACATTAAATTTACACTGTTTATAAGGTTAGTGTTATGTTATGACATGATTGGATGCGAAAAACGAAATCAGTTAAATTATTTAGGCCTTGATGTGTAGGGGAATAATAGCGAATTTACATATGTGTTTTGCAGCTTATTCGAGACTATGCAGACACTGTTCTGGGCGGCGTTCGGCTTGGTGGACCTGGACTCTTTCGAACTGGACGGCATCAAAATTTTTACGCGCTTCTGGGGCATGCTAATGTTCGGCACCTACGACGTCATCAACGTTATCGTTCTCCTCAATCTACTCATCGCCATGATGAATCACTCGTACCAGCTAATATTTGTAAGTTTGGATATAATTCGTAGTGTATACATTTTATATTAAAAAAATGATTTTTAACATTCCTAAGTTTATTAGCTAGCGGAATTAAGTTCGTGGTTCAGTGCAGTCATTTGAAACTGAAATCGATACGAAAATATTTTTGTAAAACAGAAGGATTCATCTCTTGACAAATGTACAGCGGGAAAGTTGTAAAAATACGAACAAAAGCGGCTTTCGATGTTGCAGGAACGTGCGGACGTGGAGTGGAAGTTTGCGCGCAGTAAGCTGTGGATCAGCTACTTCGAAGAGGGCGGCACCGTGCCGCCGCCCTTCAACGTGGTGCCGTCGCCCAAGTCCATTCTGTACGCCTGGCGGTGGCTGCAGCGCCGCCTCTGCAGTCAGACGCGCGCCAAAAGAGAACACATGCGCACAATCCGAGTAAGCACCGCCCCAGTCATAGACTACAGTAGCCGTTCTAGTTAATTCAGGGGCTTTTCTTTGGCCCAGATGATACTGTTGTAGGGACCTCTTGGAATTGAAACGAATACTATAGTAATAATTTTAGGTCTAAGCAAGGCATCGGCGAATAAAAACCAAACCCAGCGAGTGCTGAGTGCTATTTTATGCTATAAATAAATAAAAGTACAAATGCTGCTTTACGTTGACTTGTGTGCACATACAAACATTATTAGGGCTAAACAAAATAGGGATTTATTTTTGAAATACCACAATATGTTCCGTAATTGAATTGCGTGTTAATTTTTACATCCATTTTATTAAATACATTGTAAATTGTAAAATAAACGTAAGTTTGATAGCAATTTTATGCCCGCACATCACACAAGACTAATTTTATTACAATTTACAGAGAAAAGTGAAACAAGCGAACGAGCGCGACTTCCGTTATCAGGTACCTTTATTACGCTATTAAACTTCTAACGACTGACTTTTACGATAGAATATAAAGGAATCTTCGTCTCAATACATGATTTACTTAACATTTGCTTTGATGCGAAATCCTGCATTCTTTTTCGTATATTTTATTAGCTGTAATTATTGTTTAACAACTTAAATGCATGTGTTATATATTAACGTAGGTCGTTATTTTCACAGCATCTGTAGGTAGATTGAAGATCGGGGTCGAACGACCCCAATTGCAAAGTAATTACTACAAAAATAGATAGTATGCTAATGCTACTCGGCAACATTTAAGGGGTTTTTATCCGATTTTATTGGTCGTATATAGTATAATGTAACCGATGATAATGGTACGATAACTGTCGCAGGCCATAATGCGCAACCTGGTGCGGCGCTACGTGACCGTGCAGCAGCGGCGCGCGGAGTGCGGCGGCGTCACGGAGGACGACGTCAACGAGATCAAGCAGGACGTGAGCGCCTTCCGCTGCGAGCTGGTCGAGATCCTGCGCAACTCCGGCATGAACACTTCTACCGCTAACGCCGGGGCTCCCGGTAACCATATTCACCTATTTACTGTTGCGTTGGATGACGCTCGGGTATATTACGAGCATTAATCAATACATAGTATAAAACAAAGTCACTTTCTCTGTCCCTATGTCCCTATGTATGCTTAAATCTTTAAAACTACGCGACGGATTTTGATGCGGTTTTTTTTAA
>DWEM01003415.1:0-10722 GCA_018245935.1 Agara belti belti | reverse complement strand
TATGAATGGAATAAAATATTTAGTACCAGTGAATAATGAAGTATACTCCCCTTTCTCCTCCCTGTCTCAGTGCGTCGAGTAAAAATGTGCAGTTGTCAGCATTTTAAATTTACTTGTGTCCTAAAACCATGATTTAGTTGATTAAAAGGTCGTCATTCAATGAAACAAGTATTTTAACCAGGTCCCGGAGACATACCAACGATACTGCGTGCATCAGGCTGGAAATTTAGCCTGGCGTACTGCCGTGCACCTAGATATGTGTTGTTATGTATAAAGTTAGGACGAGTTCCTATCTCTTAATGCAAGTAAGGTTGATAAGTTCGACTTTATTGAGCTATTAATCTTTATTTAAATATATAATATAGGTATGAAATAGAAGGTATCTAATAAATATCTATTAATAATAGGTACTTGTTCGGTTATCATTATTATAATTTTAACCAATATTTTTCCCCCGTAAGGGTCTTAAATGTTATATGTATATCAACCTTAATAAATAGGCTACAAAAAACCAAAAAAAAAAAAAATTGTAGGCTTTGTTTTAAATCAAAATGGCAGTTCCAAAGATTAACGAGTTCAAACAAACAATCCCTTCAGTTTTATATGTGTACTAGCATAGATGTCGTAAAGTAAAATTAGACTACTAAAATATCGAAGAGAGCGATATTTCGCAAAACTATAATACCTTATGATATTATGGCACTGTTACCAATGAAAAAACTCAACAGTACTCACTAGTGAATTTAATTGTTGTTGTTGTTGTGATTGTTGAACGTATCCATTCGTACAATACAAGCGTAGGTCTGTTTGATTGTAAACTATGTTATGTAGTTTCAATGTACCTAAATACGAATATACGGGATAATCGCATTCGCAGTATGTTACTTTTACATTAAGGTGTACAATAAAAAACAAACAAATACATATTTACAATGTACCTATCATGGGCGCCGCCAAGATTACTATCAGGGAGGTGCATGTACACATTAGGTACTTACTATTAACTAATAAAAAATAATTACTATTTATCATGATGTTACGTACTATTTATCATAATTTAGATTTAGAAAAATTTTTCTTCGCTAATATTTGTATTAATATGAATAAAAATAAATGCGATAACAGAGGGGACAAGTGCGTCCCTCCCGACGCTCATTGTGGATTAAATGTATAAAGTTTCAGTATTTCTAATGTAGTATGATTGATATGAATAGATATTGTTTTAAATAGGTTAACAGAAACGTTCTGAGTTATGTGGCGAAAAATTTACTTTCAATAAAAAACACTTACAAAGAAAATCAACATTATAAAACTATTAGAATTGTGATAACAATATTTGGTGACTAAAGATAATAGATGAGTATTATTAGTGTTTTCCATGATGGAATCCCCAGTGCTTGTGGTCCTCGTGGCCGCCCTTCTTGCCGTGGCCTTTATGGTGGTGGTGGTGCTCGTCGTGGCCGTGGTGTCCCTTGTGTCCGTGGTGTCCCTCGTCGTGGTGGTGCTTGTCGTGGTGGCCGTGCTTGCCGTGGTGTCCCTCATGGTGGCCGGAGTGGTGGTGGCCGCCCTTCTTGTGGTGGCCGCCGTGATCCTCGTGGTGTCCGTGGTGATGTCCGTGTTTGTGGTGCTTGCCTTCGTGGTGGTGTCCGTCATGGAAGTGATGGTCCTTGTGGAAGTGGTCCTTGTGGTGTTTCTTGTGGTATCCGTCGACGTGCTCTCCCTTATCGTGGTGTTCGTGGTGGCCGTGTTTCTCACCCTTGTGGTGATGTCCATGCTCGTGGTGTTCACCGTGATGATCGTGCTCATCCCAATGCTTCTTGTGGCCGTCGCCATGTTCGTGATGATGATGGTGGTGATGATGTTTGCCGTGATGTCCCTCGTCACCCTTGTGATGGTGATGATGGCCCTTGTGTCCCTTTCCTCCATGTCCGCCGTGTTCGTGATGGTGATGTTCATGATGATGATGGCCACCGCCGTGCTCGTGTTTATGACCCTTGCTGGCGGCGACGGCCTGGTCCTCCACCTCGTATGCGGCGCATATCATTGCTAAACATAGCACACCTAACGCTACGAACGCCTTCATGTTTTCAAATGGCTTCCGTTGCAATGTTATGTACGGAAGTCCGGCCGCTACTGACCTCTGTACACTTATTGCCTATTTTATATTAAATCGTCGAGTAGCGTCAGTCGATGGAGAAATAAATTTATTCCGCAACTGCTATATAAAGACCGCCGTGCGACTGCCAGTACAGCACGAATGTCCTTCTTCGGCATTATCTAGCTTTCTTTTATTTTGTGATATAAAATGTCTATATATATATATATATATATATATATATATATATAATAGCTAACGAACTCTACACTTAAACTTCTACGGTGGTAAAAAGTTTTTAATTATTATTGTAATAAAAGATAAGCTCAAAGTTTTATAAATATTTGGGTTGGCTCAGTATGTAAGTACTACTATTAAAATTCCTAAAAATGATATGCATCTGTGGCGTAGCGTGTCTTGGAGGGGCCGTGTATCAAAATTTGTTGGGGGGCCCCAAATGAAGGGTAGAGATTTCACACAAAAGAAACAAAAATACTTACATTAAATTAAAATAAAAGATTCCCCCGTTTAGGGAACGACCGATGTAGGATGTTGCTAACTTTTGGGCGCACGCTTAACGCGGGAAGAAAAATAATTAAAGGACAATACATAGATTCAAAATATGCTTTTATTATTCCGTTAAATACCTGTGCATACAATTATGTACTCATTATTGGTTTCATATATAATAATTCTCTGTATATCACCTATGTGTATGTCTACACAGTTTTAAATTCAGCACAACAGAAGTTACTGTTTGTTGCAAAAAAATTGATCACCCTAAGACAAATTAGAAGTATTTTCTTTAACAAACCATTTTTAAAGCGAGTAGTTAACAAATTCCGAATAAATAGGACAGTAAATTATTGTAAATATAGATTATCCAAGCAACGCTGTCTTTGACAGCGATGATATTGTGCACGAATGACGTCATGCAATTTGAGTTGTGTTCGTTCTCACGTGCCTGGTGAGTAATTGTATTATACAATTATATCATATAAAAATTTTATTCCTTAAAACCAAAGAATAATATTTTACACTACAATTTTTATCTTAGAAACTACCTTTTCGGGGCAGTAATATGCCTAAGTAGGTATATATTTTATTATAGAGTCAACATCCCTATTGTAGGTAAATTAGTTTTTGAACATTGATATTCCTTTACCTACCTTATGGCATAAGATCAGGAACACGTACCTATTTTTGCTCTTTAGAACTGAATTATCATACCTTATAGGTAGAATGGTGTTTAATCATCGCAGTGCTGTATAAAGGTATTGTGCTAGTGCAGATGAACATCGAATAATAACTATCTTTAAATATTGACACACAGTTTGTAGTTTTAGTGCTGCACCAATAAGCAAAGAGCGCAACCGACGCAGGTGTCGTTCAGTTGTTGTTACGATGGTAGGATGATAGGATGGCTTATACTACTTTATTTTTATTGTACATCATTTTTTTAATGGTGTGTTGCTGTTGACCTATAATAGCATCTAATGCTTCGCTAGGTAGCGTTAAAAGTTTAACCAGCTTAACTAGACAAAGTCATTCAGGTTCAGGCATTAGACTGTTAGAAGTATCATAAGCATAGTTAATAAAACGTGCCATAATAATTAATGGTAAATTATAACTGATGTAAATTTTGTATGATTGGAATAAAATTATTAATAATAATGATTCAATATTATGATAATGTTCAGTGTTTCTAGGAGACATTACAAGCTTACAGGTCTTAGGCTTTTATAAGGCAAGGAAATGATAGGTTAATATAAAATAGATGACATCCGCGTATATTCCGCTATTCCGTTGGGCTTTCAAATTTCAAATTCAACCTCTATCGGATAAATTTGACTCACAACTAACCTAACTATTAATTTTTATCGTCACCAATTTCAATGATAAATGACTAAAAGAGTTATAATGTCCAAAAACAAAGATTACCTTAGTCTTTATCAAAATTAAAAATTTTAGGTATTATTTTAATTTTGTTAAATGTTATGTTTGTCATATTTCTGTTTGTTATAACTTATAGTGTCATAACTTTTATTTCACTAACAAGTGGGGACTTGCATTGCTAGTTTTTTTTCTAGTTTAAGGCTTACCTACTATTTATACATTTACTTTTAACGAGTACATTAGATAATATTTAAATATAATTTCTTTTAACTGTCAGTCAAGAATGTTGTAATCATAATTAGATATATTTAAAACAATATTTTTTTCAACCCTTTTTATTGGTCCTCTGCTGGATCGGCTGTCCTATCATAGTGTAGTAGTAGTAGTTAAGATGAATAAAGTTTTTTTTTTAAATTATCTCACTCACTATTAAGAGGAACGTATCATTTTAATTTCAACAGCAGTTCCAATAATTAAGTCATTTATGAGTACCATACGTTCGCTATTTATTTTTCCTATACTAGGTATCTTCGTATCAGTTCAGTTATACTCGTAATATAACGAAAATGCGAGTTCTGCAAATAATTATCGATATTAACATTCGCCAACGGCATATTAAAAAATTGACTCCGAGTACCTATTATGTATATATCGACCAATAAAAACAATGGGATAAATATCAAAACTGTTTATCTTTCAGTATAAAAATATAAGAAACAACGATAACAATTAATTTGTGCTGCAGCAGTAGCGCATAACAATTAAATTCCAATAGTCCGAAACGGTTAGTGTTTTCCGTGATGGAATCCCCAGTCCTTGTGGTCCTCGTGGCCGCCCTTCTTGCCGTGGCCTTTATGGTGGTGGTGGTGCTCGTCGTGGCCGTGGTGTCCCTTGTGTCCGTGGTGTCCCTCGTCGTGGTGGTGCTTGTCGTGGTGGCCGTGCTTGCCGTGGTGTCCCTCATGGTGGCCGGAGTGGTGGTGGCCGCCCTTCTTGTGGTGGCCGCCGTGATCCTCGTGGTGTCCGTGGTGATGTCCGTGTTTGTGGTGCTTGCCTTCGTGGTGGTGTCCGTCATGGAAGTGATGGTCCTTGTGGAAGTGGTCCTTGTGGTGTTTCTTGTGGTATCCGTCGACGTGCTCTCCCTTATCGTGGTGTTCGTGGTGGCCGTGTTTCTCGCCCTTGTGGTGATGCCCGTGCTCATGGTGTTCACCGTGATGGTCGTGCTCGTCCCAATGCTTCTTGTGGCCGCCGCCATCTTCGTGATGATGATGGTGGTGATGATGTTTGCCGTGATGTCCCTCGTCACCCTTGTGGTGATGGTGGTGGCCCTTGTGTCCCTTCCCTCCGTGGCCGCCGTGTTCATGATGGTGGTGTTCGTGGTGATGGTGGCCACCGCCATGTTCGTGCTTGCTGGCGGCGACGGCCTGATCCTCGACTTCGTAGGCGACGCACGCGGCCGCCACGCAAAGTACTCCTAAGGCTACGAGTACCTTCATGATTGCAGATGTCCCTTGCCGCTTCCGTTGAAACTCCAACGGAAGTCCGGTTGTAACTGACCTCTGTTTGCTCTTTGGCTAATTTATATGAACAGCTCGTTGGCTCTGGGGCGATGGAGTAATAACGTTATTCCGCAATAGTCTCGTTTAGGTGTCTACTACTAGTTCAGGGACAGCCAATAACGTTTAATTTACTTATTTTAATACCTACCTGCTGTAATTAAACTGGTAGCGTATGGTTCATTGAACTTATTTGATTATAACCCAGTATATATTCATATATTCTGAATTCCAGTCTATTGGAGTAGTTATTTTGAAAGTCAGTATTTTAAATCGATAACGCATTCAAAATAGTTTTGACAGATTAAATAAAACAAATGGAAACAAAATTATTTGTCGCTTAAAAAAACCTTTATATGCATTGCCAAGTTATACATACAAGTACATACCTATATGCCAGTGGGTATAACCGAGTAACCGACTGGCACTGCAACCTACATGTTGTGTGTAGGCAGGTATCTCCAGAAAAATTGTTTATTAATAATTTATTCAACATTACCTTAAATTTACTTTATCTGATAATTTATAACTAGTATTAGCAAGGATATAAATAGTAACTAAGCGTTTATGCTAATATTTGATTGGCACGAAATTTGTACATATAGCTCTATAAGTATTAATTATTAAGAGCCTACCGTAGTATAAAGAGCGTAACAAAATAATCAAAGTTCGATGTCGGACAAAAAACATTTTCTTTTATGCTTAATATTATATACCTATATTCTATTATAACAAAGTTTAATCTATGCAAGCTCATATGATTTTTTATTTTCACAATTTCATCTTTTGGTAATTTTACCAATTCCAGTTAATGCGTTAAAGAAATAACTATAGGTGTAATAACATCAATAAAATGACCATTATCATGAACTACCATGCTGTACCATAAATAAATTGAAATAACAATACCATGAGTTTAAAAAGATTTCAAATGTTGGAACGTTTGCATTGAAATCTATTGTTATCATAAATATGTTAATCTGATAGTAAAAAAATAATGAACTTATAACCGTATATAATCAAACTGAATACTCAAACAGAGATATAGAAAAATATAATAAATAATAGCTAAAAGATGCCGGACGTAAACCAACAAGGGTGAGTATTAACCGAGTTTAGTCATTCGGAAGAATTGTTTAACGCTATCCAAACAGCGGTGTACCAAACGCGAAAGGAGCCACTAAGCAGATAATTTCCGATTGGGCCGAGTACATAAATCACGTCAATCACGCATTTTGAACAGACTTGAATGAATATGGTGGAGTTAACAATGATCACTGCAGCCTTTGTCCCAGTACTGCCGCACTACTAATGTGAACTATGTGAATTTGTTCGAGTGCAGTGATTCCAATAAGCCTTCTTTCATGACGAATATATTTCTTGGCCTAGTCTCGTTAATACTAATATTTCTCCATAAATCTATATTTAAAAGAGACTTATTGTTCCCATTCCTGGCGTGACTACGACTCAATGAATAATTTTTATTATCTAGTTGTAGTCATTTTCACACGATATACAGCTAGCTATCTGTATTTCCAGATAATAAAATCTAAAATATACTATACATAAATACTTTATGTGTAGAACGGCGTTTGTTTTGTAATTGTTGCACCAGATTTATTCAGTTCTTCCATCGAGCCAATGAATAAAAGAACATGCGGTGGTAAATTGATGTTGTTTTTTTTCATAGAAGTAGGTACGTTCCTGTATGCGAAAATGAAATAAGTAAATACGAGCTTTCGACCAAAAGAAAATATATGCAAATTGATTTTTGTAGTATGTATCTTTATAATATCGTTGAAAAAGTAACGTGTAGGTATCTGTATTCGAAGATCTTTAGATAATAATAAAGACCCATTGTTGTATGTACTTTCGCTAAAAATAAGGATTAGGTACCTAAGTGTGATTGAAAGTGTTACGTATTTGAGAGTTGTATAAACTTTTAGAAATGCAGTTTACAACCTATGTACCTATGTACGTACGCTTTGTAATACTTCTAAATAACTCCGTAGGTACAAACGGCGGCAGCATCGTGTGTAGGTATATGATTGATTATGTTATTTACACGGTTAACATGAGTGCGATGACGTTTTATAAATAAAATATACCTGTATCAAACACACTACACCTACTTATTTCAAGTGCTTATTAAAAGCCAGCGCTTAGAATCAGATCCAAAAAAAAATCACCTAAGAAATGTGGGCATTCATATTTTACATATCAGAATATATCGTACATTACATGAAATTCATGGTGCATGTGCATTACACACGATATCGTGCAGCAGAACGAACGAAGTGTTATGTTGTACGCGCCAGGTTCCAACCAATTACTTACATTGGAGCTCTAGTTTTGTAACAGCCACTCTTAACTTTTGCGGCTATTTGGTGGTTACTTAGTATAATTTTGTTACTTAGTTGGTTACTTATATAAAAATGAATGCGAGATGACATTCTTGACCAAGATAGAGACAGTGCAAGTTACACAAGTGGTCCAATAAGTTCACGATCGACACGGTCTACTGAGCACTTTTCTAAAGGCTCGCTTTCGAGAGAATACAGATTTCAAGGCTAAAGTGGCCTTCCAAAGAGTTCGCTGTTTACTCAACTAAATGTGAAATTCTTATGAATGATAATATTAGCACAGTATTTATTTATTGGCATGATGGCATGTAGGTACCTAATTAAGAACAGAGTACTGTTATATAATAGAAATATTACCTAAAATAGGTAGATAATTGTATGCCAAAATTGCTAAGTAGTGAAGAAAAAACTTCAATACCAAAATATGTATCTACTTAGGAAGGTATATTAGAAATGTTTAACGTAATATCATTTAGTCAGAGCTGTTATATATTCTTTTACGTTTCAGTGCCTTATTGTAAATAGGTGTTCTCCTGTTTTATTATATTATTTTCACTAAGTCCTTTACCACTATTATATTTTTTACATATAGGTAGGTAAGTAGTCAATTAATTCATAATAATTAAGTCTTTTAGTAATTCCTGAAATATAGAATAATATGGCAGTAAATTTAAAATATGACCGGGCTTACATACTTACTCTAAATCTCCTTCCTAAATAATTAACTTATGTAGGTTTCGATAAGAAAATAAATGCAATAACACTGATCTTTGTATGAATGTGAATGTTATAAGCGTTTATTAATGGCAAGCATACCAGTAAATTTAATTCATCTTCAAGACACAGGTAATGTTTGTATGTAGCTAATGCTGTTGTTGTGCCTAACTCGGTACTTTACTAAGTTATTTCACTAATTACATAATAGGTACGTAAGTAGGTACCTACCTACTGCCTAGTTCAAGAGTAAATAGTCACGGAGCGAATAGCCGTATCTAAGTAAGATAAAAAAAAATAAGAAGTTAATTGTTCTAGTTTGATTTGTTTAATGTCAAAGCTACATTGTATGTCATGTCCCCAAAGTTCCCAAACGACCACGGAAGTTGGGAGCGGAGTGCGCACGGCAGCGACCCTCCGACACAATTGCTGTTCTACATTACGGTTTAGTGTCGATACTTACCTACTTATTCGCTCAGTATGCTTGAGCCCTAGTTCTAGTAAACCTCACATAATGCTTTTATCATATTCAGGCCGCTGTACTTATGGGTATTAGTTCCTAAGAAGCCTTAGCCTACTACATTGCACAATCCTGTTAGCCTATGCTACAATAATGCTATTACCCCTCTAAACCTTTTCCTGTATTTAATTTTATACATTTTCGTTCGGTTGACTCAGATTGATGTAACATTGATATGTTTATATTTCAATTTTTACCAACATAACATGTTAGAAAATCTCTTTTTTAAATATAACACGTTTCTATAACACGTCTCATCTCGAATCATTGACAGTAATTTTTACCAATTGCATATCGTTTAATTATGTTGAAAATTTGCAGACGTACCTACCTATCTAAATACATTTGTTACTTAGTCCTAATGTCCTGACCACGATTATCGGATCATCCTAATTTTTTAATACCAGGTTGCGTTTTACTATCTTACTATAATAATTCTACTTTCGCAAATAGCTCCTAATGAAACATTTATAATAATTTGATTTGATATCAAGAACCTAAACGCTTTTTTACAATCGTATTAGTTATTTTGTTAAAAGATAAATTATTATTTGAAACTTATTACTAACAATATTTATTCAATGATAATGATCAGTGGCCTTTTTATCACTGTATAACATGTTTCTTTGAAGTAGGCTAGCATTTGACAACAATGTCGCGTGCAGAAAATAATGATGTTTCCTTTAATGTAACTTATCTACTGTCAATTATTCATATTTAAAAATTACTATATTCTTTTTAGTTTAGTGTGTTTTTTGCGAATCGATCTTTTAAACTACATTTTCACTTTTACTACAACTATATTTGACTACATTTTGCATGTGTTAAATATATCTTTAAATACGTCACATGACGATTGCTATATCGGAAGACTAACCTAGGACGCGTTATAGCTTACCTACCTAACATTATGTAGGTATAAAATATTTCTTTTAAACGTACCTACTCCTTAAACCCTTAAACAACTACCTAATTGTTATTTATCTATAAATAGAAATTTTGGTATATGAACGTGTAGGTAATATACCGTAGGTATAGGGTGGACGTGGTTAAGAACATATTGTTGGCGCTGCGTAGGTTACCCCGGATAATCCGGTCCATTGTTAGCTATTTTAATGCTTATGCCCTTTATGTGACGTCCCGTATTAACTCATACGCGGATAATCGCGTATTATACCGAGTTAATTTAGCAACGCCTGTGTGGGCCTCGCCAGCTGCTTACTGCCGGTGTCGCGCTGCCGCGAGCTGTTCCGATAAAGCGCAGCCATTGTTGCTGCAGCGTCTGTAGCTTGGATAAAATTGTTCAATACTTTCATTTGACCTTAACTACATTAAGCTATGTATGCATATTAAAAACTTGTAATATTTTTAAATTTCACAGTTAGCTACGAAATATTTCTGAAATGCATTAAATAGGTGCTTATCTATGTGTTAAGTTTAAAATTATTGATATTTATTTTGTAACTAAAAATTCAATAAAATAAAATCTTCGGCTCACTTTCAAATTCGTCTTTTACACTTTTAAAAGTCATACTTGTATCAGTTAATCCCACCTGGATGTTACTATATGGCAAGATAGGG
>DWEM01003414.1:0-10722 GCA_018245935.1 Agara belti belti | reverse complement strand
CAAAAACATTTGGTCAGATGAGACAGCAACTAATTAGGCAGCTGTCAATTATTGCTTTAGTTGACCCAAAAGATAATTGAATAGAACTGTCCATCAATCATTTCAGGGAAAATTGTTAGTCAAAGGTATTTATCGGCCAGCAGCGAAGAAGTATTCATGTAATGTTGGAAAACCAATGTTGATATTCTGAAATTAATGCTTTGTTCACAGATTCTACTGCTAAGGAAGATGAAGACAACTTCGTCGTAGTGCTGAGTCGACATCAAATGCACAATATTGGTTCGTAAATAAATTACAATTTATAAATGTTATTAGGTATATTAAGTTAGCCTTGAAATTGTCAATCCCACTTTTATTGCTGATTCAGATTACGTAGCATTAATTAAAGCTTTGAAGAACCTTAGAACTAAAAAATACACTTGTGTAAATAATTGAGCACATAGATATCAACGAGATGATTCCCTATACTAAACTCTAGATTAGGTTATACAAAAAACTTGTCGTAAACTACATTTTATAAAATAGTCACAGCCTACTTTACAATAGTTTAGAATTTTAAAGATTCTTATCTAATATTACATAATATGGAATGCCGTTTTAAATGAAAATGTCTATCTGTACCCAGAATTTAGCAGTAAAATAATGTTGATGTTTTATTTTTCAGAAATCGTTACTAGTTCATGACCAGAGGAGAACCCAGAGAACTGGGCGATGTGGTCTACAGGATCAATACTTTCCCTATCACTCAATGCTATGATCTATCTCGTAATCATGCTTACTTTGCACATAAACTGTTTTATGGATTACATACATATTCAATATTAATAATAAAATATTAAAATACGTATGGCTATTTCAGTGTCTAAAGCAAAATACCTATGAAAAGGTACTTTAATCGTTTGTTAGGTGTGGAAATATATACATAGTTGTTATTTATTATGAGCTATTAGTCCATTGTCTACTTCGGTGGTCAAGTTCTGGTTGGTATACTTCAAACAGCTTAGAAAACGTTGCAGAGAACTTTGGCGAGAAGGATCCTTCGTTCGCGTATAAGCGAGCTATATTTGTTTTAAAGACGCACGTTTTTGACATATAGATGTATTTAAATCTGTTATTATTTGTGCGTTGTAATTTCTGTATATCAATACCACAATTGTATGAAACTGTTTAATAAATGTAATTACGGTTAATAAATTATTATCTTTTTATTATCCCAGCGGAACGGATCCTTAGTAAAATATTTTAGTAGCTAAAATAAATAATTTGAATAAAATGAAAGCTTTGTTTAGCTTATTTACATTGGATATTCTTACACATTCGTATTTTGCCGAAAATATATATCATATTCGGCATACATTAGACCGTGATCTAATTTATAATAGTAGGTAGATATCCGTAAAATTGGACGATAAATTCTAAAAAGGGTTGACTTAGTTGAATTTTACTAAACAAACGAAACGACCGATCCAACATTTCGAGTTTAAAGCTGAATAAAAGTTTATTTTAATATTCAAAGTTGAAATGAAAAATAAAGTAAACGCTGTCCAATATCAATTATAATATTTATACAATTCATCTTTGTAATGTCAATATTACCTCATTAAAGCTGTAAAGGTGATTTATAAGTACCTAAATGAGATAAATTAAAAGCACGCTGACTATTTGTATTCTATATGATTCGTTATGGAATATTTGAAATGCAAAATCTGTATCTGTATCGTTTGTAAAATAATAAGAATGGTTGTTTAAATAGAATGTACAAAAATACGCTAATAGCTACTTACTAAATGCTTAGGGCCCCGCGCTTAGGACATTAGGTATTTTACAGGTTTCTACGTCGTAAAAGATTTTGAGCACTTGATGGCCTGAGAACGACAGCGGAAAACCACTTGTTTAAAAAAGCCCAGGATAGGATCTAGTGGCCCCGATTAGAAGAAGCCTATGTCCCATAATTGACTTCTAAAGCCTGATGGATGATAAATAGATGAAAAAGATTATATCGAGTAAAAAATTTACTGCCAAATGCCATAGATATAATAGTAGAGGGATTTTCAGTGAGAACGGATCTATGCACTCGCATTGCTGCCCAACTTCACGAAACAATTATTTGTCCTACCATCCTATACTGTAGTTCCATAAACAACGTTTATATCAGAAGCCATTCAGCAATATAAAGGCCGTCGTACATGCAACCGATATTGCGTTGTTTAGACCGCAATCGACTATTTCATGGTTTTCGGCGAGTCCATGGAATAAATTTAGTGATTGTATCTACTGCAGTTGTCATGACGATATGCGTCGTTCATGCTTTACACAAATTATCCAATGCATATTCTTTGTGAACTGTCGCTAATAATATTTATAGTTGTTAGTTCACCAATTTTAGCTTTGTATGCATTATTATTATAACTAGTTACTTTTACGTGTGAAATACATAAGACGAAAACATATGTATAATAAAGTCTAGTAAATAACCGCTTTTAAAGGTAATTGGGTAGATATATTATACATTGATCGAGAGTCAAACCTTGAGATATAAACAAATATGTATAATAATAACAATTAAACGCTTGAAAAAATAAAAGTCATAAATAAAATTTTACCTGAAGCCATGTTTGTTCGAACGATCGAGATTAGAACATTATATTGTTAGGTCGATGTAAATAGTAGATAATGGGATCGTCGGCAAAAGACGTCATATATCTTCATTTAATAGGTACTACTTATAAAAAGACCTAGTCTTCGATCTTACTTATATAAGCTTTTAGGAACTTTATACATTTCATACGGTTATACAGATTATTGTTTTATTGATTTATATGATTTATTTATCGATACAACAAAGTAGCGCATACATATCGGTATCGTGTTAATAAAAGCACTCGATATTATAATTATATTATTTTATTTGTAGGTATATAATATTAACAATAAAAGTCAATACATAGGAACTATAGCATCACGTATATATTTAAGCATCCGTTATCAAGTATATAAATGTACACAATGACATATGACGAGTTCGATTTTATTTATTATGGGTTACTAGGCTAGCAGTAGTTGAGGATGACGTCGGTGGTGCACGGTTTGAGGCAGCACAGATCAGCCAGGCCTTCATCTTCATCCCGCTTGTATCGAGTCCAACTTGCAGTGAGTGCTCCGCGCCGTCCTATCCACGGCCAGTCTTTTTGCCATTTTTCATCCCCACTTGCTAGGAGATCTAAAAACAAAACAAATCGTTACAAAACAACAATTACCTTTGAATAAATACTTCATACTAAGTAGCCACTATTTTAAATTGACGACTGCTTCGATTCAAACGGATCTGGTGTCCATCTGTTTATTAAATTATCTCTGCAATTTATTACCACAGGAGCTAAGAACTAAGATTCGTTCGTCCTTTGAAAACCAATTTCAAATGTCTGGTGTACAAGGACTTTTGGCAACATACCCCTCAACCATGTGCTCAGGTTTATATCTAAGATTCAAATTTAAACGGACTGAATCCATATCCGTTATTACAATGAGGACCTTAATATATCCGAACTCCAAGACTTAGGTGAGTGTATATTAGACGTTATTCGCTATAACGATAAATGTAAGCAGTACGGGGAAAGCTGTACGTTTTAGAGTTCCGTAATATTCATTAAAGTGGCAGAAGCCTACAAACCCACAGGTGCCCCAAGCAATGTCTACGACTGTTGATGATGAAGATGAACGTCATTAAATTATATAAATGACAAATTAAATAACAAGCTATTTGCATTTTAAAGACTAACCAGGTAGTTTGAAGTTCTTTTTACTGACGAACTCTGTACCATAACATATTATAACCCTCGCGTTGGCCAGCTGTCGTCCACAAAGAAAAACTGGTGTCTCTTTTTTAGGGCTTTTAGCCAGCGCCATCACCAGAACACACGACAACGCTAAGGATAGTTTCATTGCGGCGATTCTGAAAACAAATTTATTTTAAGGTACATTGCTAGTAACAAAAACCGTAAAATTATCCATAATTATAAATAATAAAATGCTTCGATGATTACCGTTAAACTTACTGTTATTTTTCAAGCCGTTATGAACGATAAACTTAAACGAATTAAACTTGTGAGCAAGAGGAGACATGAAAATGTATGTAAATTTTAAGTAAATTCATGTTTATATAGGTGCTGAAATGCTGGCTCCTGTGTCGCATATTCCATAAGCGAGCGATTTAACTGATGTATTTTGCGGGTATGTTCTCTTAACAATCAACAATTTTAAATGGCACGTTATCTTGACCAGCTCAACAGGTAATAAATTTCAAAAAGTGTAAGTTTGTTTTATTATCTTTGATTAGAAAATCTTTGAGGGATTACATAGACCTCATTCGCAAGTAACACGAGCTGACGGCAAAAACTCTTCGTGAAATGATATTTGCTCAAGATGTATAATCGTAAAATAAAATTTAATATAATTACATATAGCTACAAATTTAGTACACCAAAATAAGTAATGAAGTAAAACTGAAAACGAACGGTACGATACGGGTTTTTAACAATGGTTGGCCGGCATTTGTAAATTAAATATTGTTTGAAGTAATTAATATTTTTTTCAATGAAATTCAATAATGATATAAAAATTATAGTGCTGTTATTACCGCTATGTGCATTAATATGGCTATACCTTTATTTTCATCTTGATCAGCTATGGTATAAAATTATCTACGTGAATAAACTCAGGTGATTATAATATCTGTCAGTTATTTATTCATGGCGTTTTATGAATGAACTGCGTCACACCTTTCTAGTGGTGTTTGAGTATGTTTCATTAACTTTGTGTTGTCGTATTTTCTAAAAATAGCTTAATTTATCCTATTTTGTATGTGTAGTGAAAGAAAAGACATATTTTCCACGTAGTTGAGAACAGCCCACAATGTCTTTATAGCTTTATTTCAATTTATGATAATTTCTTTTAAGTAAATAAGATCATATATTTTGAATTTTTTATTTGCAGAAAAGCGTTTATATTTCCCACGCTTTATAACTCAAAAATATGTTTGTCACATAAATGGTATTATTCATCACTTATGATTTTATTTGTAACAAAATTTTATGTAATATTGTAAATTGTGAATTTATGTATGTAATAAATTGTAAATTAATAGAACATTTATATGGACCATATTCATATGAAATGAAACTTACCTTACCATGAAAGTTTTAAAGAAGTTATTTAACTCTTCTTTCTAAAAAGATAAAAAACACAACATTTTCATGAATTCATTCCTTTTATTTTAACTCTTATTTTGATAGTTTTCTTATTGTTTTAACTTCATAAATAATAATACTATAATTTGATATAACTGGCAACCGTCGGAAGTTTTCCGACATCTTTGTTGCTCCAATCTCTGGAATGCCCGTTAATCGTATTGTGAGAAAGTATCGCAATAAATCTAACAAAAAATGTCTATTAATCCATTGCGAACGTCATCTAGGACGGTTTGCTGAGTCGACTGCACAGTCTGTTGCAGTCATCGAATATTTTCTAAGAATTCAGTTGTCTAGTCGAAGATATCGGGATTTTCTCGTAATAGTTTAGCGTCGTCTGGACAGTACATGATGATGTTGCCGACGGTGCAGGGCCGCTCGCAACACTCGCTGGCGACCTGTCTGCGCACGCGCCGCCACCGCTCCTCAGCTACTAACCGTTTGTTCCATTCTCTCTTAAGACCCTTTGGTGTTAATTTATCTGCAACATGAACGAATTTATTTAAAACTATATTTGAAAACTGTCGATACCTACTTGATATGTTCCGTTTATCTATCCGGGTGATATACGTAGGTAATTGGATAGATATATTATGTTTCGATGATCCTTTATTTAATAAATTTAGGTGTAGAATTTCTCCTCAAACAAAAAAGGATCTCTTAAGGGTAGCCACCATTTGGAAATAAACCGTAGTTTTATCAAAACTGTTAAATATGTATTATACTTATTTAACAATGTTGAAAATCGCTTTATTGCTCGAAAATGCTTTCTGGGCATAAACGAACTACATATAACCCACAAAACAAGGTGTAATTTTTTTTGATAATGTGAAAATGGTAGCAATCATTTAATCTGGAAGTCCGAAGTTTGTACAAATGTAGGTATTAGCTGTATCATAACGAGTGGAAGTTGTTTTATTTAATATACATCGGATAAATATTGTTTACTTTCTACATCAACTCGTTAGACTTAACAGCTATGTAATTTAACAAAATACAAATAAAGCCATATGACTTTTATTTACGCATACAATATGTACTTCAATTATTATGAGTGTGCTACAGATATGTATTTTAATACATATTTATATTTTAATATGTATTATTTTTTTTATTTGGTGGTCCGGAACTGCGATCAGCGTTTTTTTTAAATACTGTTATTTTAATCACTTTATATGTCGTCTATTTCCATTTATTGTTTCTAATGTACGAATATGAATATATAGAAATTATTCCTACTAGCTCTTAAATAATATTAAAATCTCGTTTGATATACCAAAGCACAAAACAATTATTCTGTCACGTACCCATCATAATCGATGTGTCTCTCTTCACAATTTTAAAAACATTATTGCAGAAATTATCAATAATCGATGACAACCATTTGCTACAAGTGAAAACTTTGTCGGTCATCCTGAAAATTTCAGTGTTTTCTACGTATGCGAATGTATAGCTTCTAGTTAGAATTAAAATGACGTAAATCTGAGAACAAAGAGAAGTTACGATTAACTTAATAACACTTCGTTTAAAACAACTCTACAGGTGATTTGTATAAATTATTTCACGTTAATCAACTTGACTGATTCACAAAACAATGTAATAATTTCGCGCTATGTTCGTTGGTAATTGTTTTTTTGTTATTAATAAGTATCGAAAGCTCTTCACCGCGTTCGTAAAATGCTCTGATACACCACAAAAAAGCATTATTTGTCACATCAAGTAAAACACAACATCACATACAGATGAAAATAAAAATAACAACGTACGTAATATTTGAAATCCATTTCGAGTAACTTGATTATTGGAGAGAACGCAAGAGTTGTTTCATTACGGTAACGGGCACCCGATGAATGAAACTGGTACGAATGTGACAGGCTAAAAATAGGCTCTCCGTGGTCCATAGTACGGCATTACTTAAAACCAACTTACATTGATAACGGCGTTTACAAAACATTGACACCAAAATAAGATAATGAAATGTAGTAAACAACAATTCATTAAGTTAATTGTTATTATTTCAACGCTCGGTCATTTAGATATGTACTAAGATTCACTTTACAATAGAAATCCTGTGTAATTAATTTAATATCTTCCTTCAAACAAAACGTAGGTATAGGTACTTAAATTCATCGCATAATGAACATCTTGGAAGAAAGTTAACTGTGGCGGACGTTACTTTGCGGGATTCTGTGTTACGAAATTATATTGACGTTAGTTTGTAACAATCAGCGAATATGCATGACACGTATGAGATGTATCATGATGTAGGTATGTCTTCATCAAGATGTAAGTTATAAAAATTATTGATTGCGGATTGTTGCAGAATAAAAATATCTTAATCTGTTGGTAGTTCTTTAAACGTATTTCAGTCAATGTTAAAATGAACAATATTCTTTTCTCTGAACACATAGAGCGCATTTTGAAAAGGTTTACAATGAGATCGTTTCAACTTTTTTGGTGTTGGAAATGTTGTTACGTGACTGCAATCACATATTTTCAAGTGGATAGATCGACTTGAAAAAAGCTTCGTTGTATATTAAATAAAAAAGCAATATATCTGCGAATTTGTGGAAAGCCAGTTAATATAAACATCTTTGAACACCTATAACAACAACATCTAAATGTGCGGTAATCTGCTTGACAGTTACATATTTACGCCGCTAGCGATGGAAACAATGGGCCCATGGTCTTCTGACACAAAGAAATTTGTGTCAGAATTGTCGACCAAACTTGTTATGGCCTTTGTTTTGGGAACCATGCCACAAAAGGACATTTTAGAGGAAATTTTTTGTTTATAATTTTTTTTTTTTTTTGTATTATATTTATAATTAGTTTAATTTATATTATTATCTGTTATTTAATTATTTAATAAATGTGCGGTCGACGCATTATATGTAGATAACGAGAAAAAAAAATGGTTACACCATATTTTTTAACCTCGAATCACGTATAAATATGAATATGACCTGGTACACTTTGCGTGCACATAGCAACAACCACTATCTGCGGTCGCAGGGCAGTCTATATGTGAACTAAAAATAAAGGGTCGCCGCGGGTCATCGGTTAGGCGACAGTCGACAATTCAGATTCATACATGAGATTGTTTACGCCGCTATATGCCACAATTCTCGTAAGCACCGCTAATAATAGAAATTCAGTACTCATGCTGTTAGTCATGAACACGACGCTACGTTTATAAATTGTTATTAAAATTTCCTTGCAAAAATCCTTGCTCATTGATAAAAAGAAATGTATTCCTAAGAACATAATATAAAAAATATATAAATCTATCTCGGAAACGAACGTCTGAACCGTTAGCATTATCATTGCTGCAATCGCTCTGTACAAATAGATGCCTATGATTTAAAAATGCAATCCAGTAATGTGAATTATACAATATGCTCGCCTATAATAAAATTGTGCATCCTGCAGAGAATGCCTACTTATTACTCATTAGAGAATTGACCTAACCTTAATTTGTTGTTGTTGTTACGAGATAACGGACATCCCTAGCGGCGCCAGATAAGTACCAACGACTCGTAAACAAGTAAATGCGACTCATGAGCGCGTGGTCCTCGCATATTAATAGAATACATAATTATGTTAAACAATAATAACACATTGAATGTTTTGATTCCTGAAACTCATGACCTACATCTTGTATGCGATGACGCCACCGATTCAAAATCAATCGAATCACTTATTATGTATCTTATTGTATATATAATAAGCATCAAATTCTTTTTCTGCTGACTAGCAATCCGTTGCATGTTTGTTTCTACTCAAGGTACAATCAAGGCACTTTAGAGCATTTTCCTTCGGATTCAGAGATAGCCGCATTAAGACAATTCATTCCGTTGTAGGCATTTCAGAATTGTTTTATTATTACAAATTTTGTGTCAATTTCAAAGTTTGATATGCCTTGAATGCGACAAGCTTAATCGAAAGATCTCATTTCAGTTGAAAGGAAATATTTCTTTCACATTTTCAGTAAAATTTAATTTGTCTCAATTTTATGTGCAGCGGGATGTATGGTATTGTAGGCGGGTAGGTATAGGTACTGTGGGTTGTGGCACTTAGTGATTAATGCGGCAACTCTTGCAGTCATGCTCGATGTCGCCGACTATGTAGCGGAGAGTGAATTTGCTGATGCACGGTGATATAATTTGTTATTTAGCTACGTGATAGTACATTTCGAGTTTACCTTTATATATTACTTAGAATGCTTAGAAAGTCCATTCATTAAAGATCATAACATTTATGTTGTTTGATATGACGATCTGAAATAAACAAAACAATAACAGCAAAATAAATAAATTTCCCTCAGATATGTTTTGCAAAGTTGTTAAATGTAGTGTAAGTATAGTATACCATCTTCGTATAAAAAGACTTAAAACTCTGATTTTCATGGCGTTTTCAATCTTGTTATTACGCAATATACGGATTATTCGATCAAAGCAGCAAGTCACTCTCTAACAGCGCCGTTATCCGTAAGCAATTCGTGTCGCTAACAAGTTCTTACGAGTCGCCGAAATCAATTTATGATTATTGGATATCGGTGACCTTAGTAGATACAATTTACGTCCGCGCCTAAAAAATTCTTCAATTATTCCCTGATTATAAAATTTATGATCGGCCGTAACACGGGCTTATTTGTTTTTACCCAAGTTATTTTTTATTTTTAAGGCTAAACAACAAGACATAAATTTCATGGCAGATATTACATACATATATAGTATTAAAACAAAATGTCGCCTTAATTACAGGTCACCACGGCATGCATAGTGATCAAGCATATTTTCTTATTAAATAAACAATCGTAACAGTCTTATCTATGTTAAAAATAAATACAACTATAAATACATTTAGCGTATCTTTGAAATTCACAAAGTGCAGTCACTTCATAGTGATTTTTTAGTTAATAGAAAAAATAAAGTAAGTATATTGTATGCCGTATTAACTCCACATTCATATTGTAAAGTCTGCTCTCGGTTCGAGGAACGAGAAAATTTTGAAACAGACCTACTTATCATGCACCTCAGCACGGAAACGCTTGTAAGAATCACTAGCGGTCAACCACACGAAGACCGATCGTGCCAGGCACAGCTCAGCTTTATAGATTGTTTGTACTCGTGTCAGGGCTTTGAACGATAAGAACCAAATGGTTTGCATTTCTAAATAAATACAAGGAAAATTAAACTCGTGAAGTATGCAATTCTGTTTAAAAAGCAATATTGGGAATAAGATTGATTATTGAACAGCTATTAGGGCTGATTGCTGAATTCTATTCATTAGGATCCTACATAGTTTTCCAAAGACCATGTTTTAATATAACTTGTCATTTATTATGAAAAATATTCTATGAAATACATAGGTGTTTTTTGGATTGGTAGCCGACGTTGGGCTTATTTATCTATACTAATATTATAAAGAGGAAAGATTTGTGTGTGTGTGTGTGTGTGTAACGAATAGGCTC
>DWEM01003413.1:0-10723 GCA_018245935.1 Agara belti belti | reverse complement strand
ACCCCTTAGTGATAAGGGTTGTCCACCCTTAACATTGTTTGTTAGGCGGTACGAAGTTCGCTGGGTCAGCTAGTATTAGTATAGAAGTATAGATATAGATATAGATTATAAAACATGCATGTCTCGGAAACGTAAAAAGAGTACAATACAAAACCAGTAACAGACTTAAGTTGCTAAAAATATGATGAAAATACGTCAGCGAGGTTACCTTGACGGCCGGCATTCCTCGACCACCTTCCTTACGCACATGTCGTTCTGAATGCATAATGCATATGACGCGCGACTACAAAAAGAATAAGCTTTTTTTGTCATTGACAGATCTATTGGCGCGCCGTGGCTGAGAGATCTCGTGTGCCGTGACGGCAAACGGCATGACGCTTTCGCTGCCGTCACGCCCCCTCCCGTCACTGCTCACCTGTATTAATAATCCTTAAAAATGTAGTTCTGGAGTTCTAAGTGGAATCTTTACTGTACTATAAAAATCCGAATTGAATTTGAATTTGTTAAATTTATTGTAAAATATGAAGGACTTTGTCATTCGTATTTTGAAATATATGTGTAATATTTAAATGTGTAATATGTTTTTAAATAATGATTATGTCCCTTATTAAAAAGCTTACGCAAAATTTTAAAAAGTTTCTGTCACAATGTTATGCAAGTGTTAATCTTAAAGATAAAGATAAGTTGTACAAATATGGTATGTTAATCCAAATTAGCACACACACACATACCATCACGCGGCGTTCCTAACGGGATAGGCAGGGCGCACCGAGTGCCAAATATCTCTGTCCTTGCAAACCTGACGTGCTTCGTCCACATTCATCACTCTCTTCATGCATACAAAAAAAATTTAAATATCAAAATTAGCGTTTTTAATTACCTAGACTTAAAATCTCGAAAATTTACTTCAGACACTTACAACAACATACAGGATACAACAAACGTTGATGTATTCATTATTGTAATCGGAAACCGTTCGGCGTAGTGTTGTCGACACTTGTTTACGATCGTACGACAGGAGTTTCGAGTTCGATTCCCAGAATACGTCCTTGGCTCGGGTGTAACGCCCGCGATTTGAACTTTGCCTGCGAAACTCGGAAACAGGTTGTATTAGGAAAATAGGTTACATTTATGTTACAAAATGTTCATGATATTTTTACTCTTTACTTACATGAAGTAAACATTACACAAAGCTTTGTTACTCTTTGTTTCTGATGTAGTATGTAGAATATTTTGTTATTGCAATTATTTGTTTCTATATGTTCTATAAATAGCACTTTCATTTTCTACGATATATGAACTTTTTGGAAGCAATTAATTTTTTGATCTGCTTCAGATTGCTATTTTTTTAATTTCAATTATATGGTAATTAGTAATTACTTATTGCGAATTGATTATTATCAGTTAGATTCGAATTTCATGGACACCGCGATTCAATGGGAGTAACTACTTTTTTTACACCCGACTGAGTTTTAGTGTGTAAAAATTCCACATAACGTGGTGGTCTATCCCAGGGCACGCCGGTACCTTTTAAAGGTTTCCTCATGTCACCAAAAGAAAGGTCTACCTCTTTCTATTAAGCCCTTCGTACACATTTACATAAGATCATATTCGAAGAGTTTATAAAAATCATGTTAAAGAGTTTAATAGCGCGCTAAGCTCAGCGTTTGTGTCTATTATGTCTGCAGTGCACGGAGTCGAACATAGTGCGAGTCTGGCGTCATTTACCCCGGACGGCGTGCGTTATAGATTTTTATGAAATAACGATCCCCTTCGTACCCGTAGCGCTGCGTACTCGAAAAGCGCCCTAGGCTAGGCGCACTACCGCGTCTGGGTAGCATTAACTATTGGAAGGGTGGAGCGCACAACGCGTCACTCACGCACACAGAGCCACCGCTGTAATAGTGGCGTAACATCGCTTTGTTCTTTAGAACCTACATCACGCGTACTTCCTCCCCCCGACAGACGGTTGCGGGGTTTTAAAGGCATAGACACAGAGTACCTAATCTTTTATTGTACGAATTATGAGTGCCATAGAGAATGATAAAACAGATATGTAACGCGAGTGTTGATGCATGTAGGTGCCGAAGGATTTGGTGTCCTTTCCTATCTCGACCAAATGGGTCAGATACTGGCTTATCGGAGTCAAGTCTCCGAATGATGAATGTAGAAGAAGCACGTCAGGTTTATAAGGCCAGAGATATTTGGCACTCGGTGTTATCTGCCTACCTACCACGACCAATATAGTGTATTCATTTTATCTGTGATACATAGAAATCACTATGAAGATACATATTTTTGTGCACAATTTCTCAAGTGCTTAAAACCCATCTGTTACGAGATTCAGAGTGAAATGTTATTGTTATCATCGCAATTGTAACGGATGTTATTATGTTATTTTCGTAACGCTGCAGTTCCATAGCGGCTTGTTTCGATCCTAAACATTTCAATAAATAACGTTCCGACTCCCTCTGTCGGGGGCGCCATAGACACACGCACACAGAAACAAAACCACACACGCACAAACCTGAGACATGCGAGTATATCTAAGGTCATTCGGATCTCTCAGCTCCAGTCGAACTTAGGACCCTACCGAAAGTCAACGGGCTGGCAAACAATATCGCAGTCTCTTATTAACTAGGGGTTTATGGAAATACTAATGTAGGTATTGTGTAAGAACTTAGTTTGCCTCGGAAAGGGAATGATAGCGAGATTCTAAACAGATGCGGCTTTTATTCATACTTTTCTAAGCATCCCTATAAGTACTATCCGTACACTAAGGGTTTTTTATACTGAAATAGACCTGCGTTTTACTGCGAGCGCATTTGATAGTGAGCGATGTAATGCGGTCTAGGATGCAGCGGGCTTCAGTAAAGCTGCCTATTCACTTTTGCCTTGTATAAGTTTGTTTCGGGAAAAACGGACGCCGATTTAAGTGATGTTCCGAACGGTTGATAATAGGATTAACTTTTTTTTTCATGTTACGGTTACGGTTTTTCATATTATGTTAATATGAATTTAATTTCTGTATAAGTGAAGTTTAATCTTGATTTTGATCTAAGAGAATATACTTACATTTGGTAGATTTTTGTAAAGAAAATATCTAAGACAGGGGTGACAAAATAAATTATGATTTTATAACTATTAAAAACGAGGTATTTATAATATAAAAACTGTGACATTATATATACTTAGTTGTGAATATAACTGGATTCTAGCACAGTAACACGGATAATCAGACCTTATTAGACTAAGAGACTATTGGTATTACTGGAATAGATTTAAAAATTGTTTTCACTGTCTCATTAATAGTTCAAACCGTACATTTGCGCTTGAGACGTAACATTTGCGTTGTACATGAAATTAATTTCTATATAATATTGTAAATAAGCGTAAATTACTCCGTTAAAAGTGTATAACAGTTATTACGAGTCGATTTAAGTACTTATGAATTGCTCTGAAATGAAATGCGTACAAAATCATTTATTAAAAAACCGTTCTGTACCGGTCGAGACATAGCGGATCACTAAGCATGTCTGGGAAGTTCAAATCGAACCACGATGAGTTTACACTACGCGGACGAATGAAAAACACCCTGCCGTCACTCACATAGCGACGGCTGCCACGGAAACCGCAGTATCGATCGCTGCGTTCGTTAACATGATTTTTGAACAAAAGGAATCTATGTTCAATCACAGATATAATAATCAATTGTGGAAATCGCTTAACGTATTTCGTGTTTGTTTTCTGTATTAACTTTGGGTTCCAAAGACAAAACCATATAAAAAGCACAGGGATTTCGTTTGTCTCACGTGCGTATTCGCACTTACCGATTCTCGAAAGCTATAATATTTTAAGCACAGATTCTTTAGCATAAAGGGAACAGTCTATACGTATGCTAAAATAACAGAACTCGGCTGGCCCGGTATTGTCTGCGTATACCTTTTGTTTGTCTTCATCCTGAGAAATGAATCACAGACTCAAAATACTTATCTCAATTTATTTCATACGAGTAAACGAATCTTTGTACTAAATGTACTATTTTTTTTATTTTTATTGACGTACGTACACTAATATCCCACCATTACCAATTCTATGATGTTTATACGTAACTTATTGAAAACAAATTAAACCTTTTACATGTGACTTTCGATTATCATAAACATTATATATTCTGCAATAAATAAAGCGTATCTATCTAGCAAAAATTGCCGAACACAATTTTTTATTTAGCAAAGAAAAAAAAAAGCTAAAAGCACGCGACGCATCTCCCGCCTAGATATAGATATACAGCTTAAAAATTTCCCACTCGTTTCATATACCGTCTCAATTACCATTTAGCCTATGACACTCCGTTCAGACGCACGCAAAAAAAAACACATTTTGTCTATTGAATATGCGACGGCGCGCTCTCCTCAAAGGTCAAAAACCTCGATTACAATAGGAAGAGATTGCTCCACGGTTTAATTGCGCCTGAAATTCCCTAAAGTACTTGTGCCAACCGACCGGTCGATATCCAGTCTAGATACCTATTTAATGACAAAACGCTATGTATGTTATTATCACATTGCTAACACTAGCTGTTTTTTTTTTATTGAATAAAGCTCCAATTATATATTTCAATAACCTCAATAGTATATTGCATTGATATTATTTACACATTACATTATACTGTTATATTATATTAACACTAGATGTTTTTAAAATCTTTGCAGTGATCACTAAGTCCTTGTAAAACATCTAAACATCATCATGGAACATACCTTCCCATGTTACCTCGATAAATGTGGTGATAAAGCTGTAGTTTCTGCATAGCATAATGATTATAATAGTTTCAGTTAACGGTGATACAAAGTTATTTTATATCTCCTGTCTGCAGTTTGGTATCCACACAACATCGAGTGCTAAAGTCTGACTTAAATTCATTTAGGTAACCGATCTTACTCCTGCTACGTACTGAGGTGGAACTTGCAGTCTAGGGTTTCATAGATCTTAAAATTAACGAAAGGATTTTAATGATGTGCATAGGTTTAACTAATAACATTTAATTTCGCAAACCAATAAAAACCATAAACGATACCGCAGCTAACAATGTTGGCGGTCGCATTTGTATAATATTAAAATCTACTTTTAATAACAGATACAATAATTATTAATAATTTTACGCCTAGTATAATATTATTCAGGTTGCTCTAGGTACATACTAGTTTAATTTCATTTCATTACATGCTAGTAATCTTTTATTTTATAACGTTGTATATATTTAGGTTCTAAAAGCTATATTATAGCTATTGCACTTTATCTGCATTTTCGGACATTTAGGACAAAAAGATCTGCTATAGGACAATAACAAATGTAGTCAAAATTGCTAGACAATCTCAGCTGTTTTCTTTAGAATTTAAAATACGTAAAAAAATTATAATCAATGTAATGTACATACTTATATTATAATATTCTCAATTATAAGCAGCCTGTGAGTTTTAACCATTCCTTCTACAGGTGTGTGTTATCCTAAAATTATGGTAATCGAGAGTCAACATCGAATAAAACTCATTATTAAGACAAAAGCAGTCGTATTAACTAACATAAAAGTCATAAAGGTTGAAGTATATAAATACGTTTGCCCTTGAACTACCAAAAAAAAACAAATAGCAATGACCTCGACACATTTGAGGTTCACGAGCCGCGAATAGTAAGTACATACCGACCTATTAGCTATTCATTCTGACAGGTTAGATTAGGGCGAGTATTATAATGCATAGAGCGCGTTTTTTGAATACGATTATAATAACTAGAACTAGAATCACCGGCTAGTCGGATTTGATAAGATGACGTCACCGTCATCTGGCCCTCATTTTGACGTCAGGTAGAGTAGAGCGAAGACGCCAACGACCTACAAAACTACAGACACAATAAATTCGACAACGTACGGTGCGAATCGGCGCGGGTCAATGAACTGTTGACGTATTTAAAATACGCACTAAGTGCCTTATCGCGAATGTAATACACAGCGCGGCGAACGGAGCGAGCTTGCTCTGCTATGTGTGTTTGCAAAATGGATATTTATAGACGTGAGTGTCCGTGACGGATGATTCGTGCTATTTCTAAGGTCCTTATGAGAATCAGTGAATTGGAATTGTTTAGTGTTTGTAAGTATGGATGGCATATTAAAGATATCATATAAAACATTTGCGTACGCGTACACCCAAATAGTAGAGTAATTACTCATTAGCAACACTGGCTAGAAATTTATTATTAACAATGTGATTTTAGATACATTAATAAAAATTAAAAGTACTGTCAATTTATTGTTGTCAAAGTGTCAGATTTGAACGTAGAGATGTTCTACGTTTGTCGTATTTACCGATTTTCTGTATTTAAACATTAAATTACACGAGAACTAAATTAAATTTGATTGAGCAGTTTTTCTCAAGCAGACTACTCATCGCGTCGCCGCCGCCGGAAACTCGGCGAGAGTTCGTTTTACAGCTTGTACTTTAACGCTATTGATATCAAGAAAATGTGAGAAAGGAAGTGTGTCTGTCATGCCACTACACATAACATACTACACCACATTTTTTTGTTAAGCAAGATGCTGTATTCGATTCTACGCGATTTTGGACGCGATACAGGTCTCGTGTAAGACTCATATTCGCAGTGAAAGGGTCGCTTTGGAACTTTGTCCGCACAAAGCGAGGCACCCGCAGTAGCCGCTCTACCTATCTACCCACATATGCATCATGCGGCGGATACAGATCCGAGTTTCTTACACATACACATAAAGTACGAAGGCCAGTTTTGTGTCGCGAATACATACGGCTTCAATAATCAGCAGGTGAAGCGAACTAAAGCAAGGGGTTATTGCGATTAACTCTTTTATCCCTTCGTTTCCATATCAAAGAGTAATGAACCTTGTTCCACTATTGGACAATGTCGATTAGGAACCGTGTGATTTTATTACCGAATAAAGTGCTACGTAAATTATGGTTTTGAACATATTAAATGATAAAAATAATAACAACAAAAAATTATGCTATTACTGGGAATATGATTGTAACATAAATGTAAGAGTTGCCAATTAGAATGATATATTAAATATTCCAATTTGCGAATAATATTTTCGCGCGCAAAAGTTTAAATATTTTACATGATATATGGACTGATAAGAATCGAGGTCAGACATTTTAAGGTAGCAATCAGTGTTATCATTTGATTTATCTCATGCAAAATTAAGGACTTACAATTAAAAAGTGATCAAAATAACTAATTGTTACATTACAACAAAGGCGAAACTCTGACAGTGAATCGATTACGAGTAACGAAGGTCAGAGGGTTTGCAAGTGTGAGTATGTATGCAAGTATGCAAGCGAGCTCGGTGCGGCGTCGTCGCTGCTGCACGCCTGCACCGCCGGTTGCAACACCCTCCCCCCTTCGCTCTCGGCTTCTCGCTCGCCGCCGTCTTGCCGCTAGCCTGTCTCACCTCGCGGCCGGCAGCCTTGCGCGACGCGCCGCGCTCTTTCACATTCAAAATTATTCGCAACCATTGCAAAAACTCTCTGTGCAATAAAAATATCTAATCATTTGCTGCGGTCGCCATTCGTCTACATACAGAGAGCTTGTCTAAAACTTTAGTTACAAATTGTTAGTGCCTTTCAAAGTTTGAATGCACTCCTCGTTGCATGTCCCGCGCGCGTCGTCCCGTGAGAACCCCGACTGGCGGTCACGTTGACGTCGCGCGGTGCCGCCATATCTGTCTCGGCCACCAACTAGCAAAATTAATAGGTAATTATTTTCGTGTACAGTGCCTTAGGTCATTTTTGCCGTAAAGTGATCGTGTGATACAGTGTTTTTCATCTTTTCGCATCCACTGTGCTAATTCCAATTGGATTCTATTTGGAAATCGAGGCGCGCGCCGGCCGGTTCTTATCGGGTGCAATGCAGTTGCACTCTCAACTTATTGCAGTTTCGCATTCAGTAAAGTTTCATGCGCGGAAAGTTACTAGTGTTTGCATTTTGTTATTAAAGGATCCTAAAAGTGTTCTAAAGTGTTTATTCGTTAAAAGTGTTGTGTACAAAAGTTTTTAAATAATTCTCAGAGTATACCCCGTGTTATTTCGGTCATTGACCGCCGGATTTCGCATCTCCTTCGTTGTTAGTGTCGTTGTTAGATTTTTAATCTTATTACCGATTTTCATTTTTAGGCTCAAAATTTTATTTACATCACTAGAAGAATACAATGACCCGCGCATTCGCTTTTTGAAATTTCACCTTCACCCGGATGGAATGAGGAGTGCACAATCCCATTGTTTCAATTCATATGTTTGAACATCATTTGTTTTTTTGTTTTTCGGACGTTTAGAGCGTTATCATTTTCTCCCAAAATTACAAAAATTACAAAATAAGGTAAATATTGTCCTTTTCGTTATGTTCTAGTAAAGTTAAAATTTTATATGTTATCAATAAATTAAAAATATAATTTGGCATTGTTGAGACGCGTGGCTCTCTCGATTGTGATGTATGACATCATCTCTAGCGAGCTGTGTGCAGGCCTGGCTCAGTGTAGGCACAGAGCCACTTTGTAAAGTTTGTTTGGGACTTCTGAAAAACGGTGTGTTTCAGCATATCATATAGTGTAGTGAGTGTACAAAAAGTTTAAAATAACTGTGCAGAATGGCTGAGGGCAATGGAGAAATATCAATTGAAGATGTCCCCGGTAAGGACTCAGACGTTGGCCGAACCCCGGATTACTGCAAACTTATTGAATATGGCTTGGACCCCAAGGTGAGTGTACTTACACAGTCCTTATATATGTATACAGTATGCCTATATGCACAAGCAAACTTAGAAATGGCAACGGTGTGGATTTTACAGAAAATTAATTTTTGCAAACTTGGCCGAGGCACACTGTGGATCCCAATTCCTCTTTCACATGTGTGTCCTCAAATCTGTATGCTCTTCATTTGAGTTAAACTATAGAACTTTAGAAAGGATTTTTAGATCTGAATATGTGGTTGGAAAAATTTAGAATTTAAAAATTTCATTTGTTCGCCTGATCCGGGGTTTTATTTCTTATATCTATCATGAAACAATGTTTCTCATACTGGTAACAGAGCTGCATTGACTGTCTTTTGTGACTGTAATGGAGGCCAAGTGCTGTTAACCTCAGTTTTATCAGTGTTTTATGAAAGTTTTGTATTGTATGCCTTGTCCGCACATAGATATACGAGCCTATGAAAATCTTACATGATTCTTATTGGGATATGTCACAACAAATACTTGGTTTTGCCGCTTATTAGAGAATTAAGACAAATAATAGTTTTTAAATATATTTATTAATACTTATAAGATCTCAATGGATAACCTACTCTAAAATCTTTATAATATGATATTAAATTTGAAATATGAATACTTTTTAAAGCTTCACAAAACTGTACTTTAAATTTTTGAATCAAGATATATAGCTTAATTTATTTATTAGACCTATAAGAAAATAATAATGAATTTCAAGAAATCCTACATATTTTTTTTATTTAATTTAATAAATAAATAATATAATATAATAAATAAATATATTCAAGAGAAGTAATAAAATCAACAAACCATTCATAATCAATAAGTTTTTATTACACAGACAATAATTTTGCATATCAATTTATAATGAAACCTGGCAATAATGGAAAGAAAAATATTCGAATTAAAAAAAATATATTCACACCAAGCTATAATCAGGATTATCATACCACAATATCACAAATTTTGCTCCAGAAAAGAAAATTACACATTTTCAGTATCAATAACAGATGTTGTATTAATACCAAATAATTGCAATTTAATATTAATGGCAAACAATTGCACTAATGTGTGGGTGAAATGGTCTTATTTGGTTACACTTTCTCCTTGATTGCAACTGCCCTCTGACTTACCTTTATCACTATGTAAGCATTGGATATGTTTCACATTGCACTGTTACTATCAACAATAATATTCACATTGACAACAATATTTATAATAATAATAATAACTGGGGCCAATTCCACTCACTGCTATCTGATTCGGACAGCTGATAAATATACATGTATATAATATAATACTTATATAGATATTTTTATTACGCCCATACAGAGGACTAACAAATGTGCTCATCACATAAATGCGTGTCCTGAGTGGGAATCGAACCCACGACCTCAGGTTTTGCAGTCAGGGTCTCTAACCGCCCTATCACGAGGTCATTCAGTCAGTTTGTCTGTTATTTATACACACATATATTACGTACATATATATATATATAAAATGGAAGTGTTTATATGTACATCCAAAATGAATGCTTTCTCTTAAGCTCGTACGATATGTTGCAAAATCTAAACTCACGGGTTTTTAAAATTGTTACCTGTTAATCTGTCTGTTTGTTTGTTTGTTTGATTGCTTATCCCCGCGCCAAAATTATTGAACCGATTTCGATGATGCTTTTAGAAGCGGATTGAAATTTTAAGCATAGAATCGATAAAAGAGACTATTAACAGTGTTTTTATTACGTACTTGCTGTGCCGGCGACTTCGTCCGTGCCATTTTATATATTTCTAAAATAAAAGTAGCCTAAGTTACTCCTCATTACATCAGCCACCTGCCAGTAAAAGTCCCGTCAAAATCGGCCCAGCCGTTTCCGAGATTAGCCGGTACAAACAAACAGACAGAACAGAGAAAAATTATAAAAAAAATATTTTGG
>DWEM01003412.1:0-10723 GCA_018245935.1 Agara belti belti | reverse complement strand
TCTGAGTCACTACTAGAAATTCTAAATTAGAAAAATCCAGCAGTACCCAGCCCGGGATTTGAACCCAGGACCTCCCGATCGGCAGTCGCGCTAGCAACCGCTCGACCAACGAGGCAGTCAAACGTCAAACAACTCGTTATATTACACATAAATATATTTATTCAAATAAAATTCGCGTTCTTAACAGTTTTATAACTCTCTTTCCTTGAATATATAAACATTATTCAAATCTTCATGTTAATTAATTACATTGCAATAAAATAATATGACCATTCTCTCTCTACTTTCGCAATTAACATGTATTTGCGTAATAATAACTTCCTAAATAATACATAATGACATCGCACAACGCAATAAACTCGTTGTTATCAAATAAATTTAACATTTTTCAAATATGAATTTTAACGTCGTGAATTACTGAAATGACAGCTATAAATATAATTAATGTAAATTAACAACATAATTTTAGCAATTTGGCGGGACTTGGCTAATTTAATTTATCATTATGTCAAAAGTTATAAATATTTCGTAGCAGAGAACACACGTTTCATCGCGACCGGATAAATTGAGAGTTGAGCAACGGTGTATTTTTAAAATTTATTATTAAATACAATAGTTCGCAGTGGAATTGTCTAAGTTTACGATCCATTAAAGCCAGAAAACTCTTACTTACGCTACTAAGTAGAAGTGCAGATAACTAAATATATACACAACTAAATTGCTTAGAGACTTGCGTTTTACAAGCATGTTAACAATTTATTATTCAAAGCAATTTGTTATGAACGTACGTTATAAGAAATCTTTTTCTGATTGTATTTCAAATTATTACTGATGTACGAACTTGTTCAAGTGTTGATTACATTTAATATTGCGGAAATTATTTTGTATTTCATACTTTACGGATGAACGTTGTTTTAAAGTATATATCTTTAATTCGTTTTAATTGACTTAGGATTTTATATTTTTCGTCGCCAGACGCTTATGCAAACGCAGTGAAACACTTGCTTAAGTTGGATAATCTAAACTACGTCGTCAATCATTTTAAATTGAATGTCTTCCTTGAAAGAATATTGCTGTGTTATTATATTTTATTGTTCCTTTTATCATAAGTTTAATTTATTCACTATGATATTAATTTTTTGGGTACATATAATTAGTTAGTTAATAAAATACAGCAAGTTAGTTTTTTTTTTATACGGCCGTCGTACGTACCTACATCCAACATGTTTTATAATAAAGTAACATCGATACTAAGATTTTCAATAACGTCTGCGTTTCGCGGCTTGTTACTTACCTTACACGAAGGCTTGTATTTTAAAGCATAAAACTACAAATCAATATAATTTTTATCAATGAACATTAATATTGGTGTTTTAAATTATGTATGTATCTAATTAAATGCAATATCTATCAAATTAGACCGACAACAAAAAATATACCATATGCTGTATGGTTCTATATAAATTTTTAAAAGCTTACAGGATACTTTATAGTCAACGGAATATTTTTTTAAAGTTACGCAAAATTAAATTTATGTTTACTTACTATTTACAAGTGTACTTTGAAACATATTTTTTACCCATTATAAATACACATGAATGAATTTAAACGAAATCTTATACGATTGATGTTGGTTTCGTCAACTTCGTTCATACTTCTTCTTAATTAAATCAACTATTAAAATTAACATCTCGCCATTTCCAAACGACTAAAACTGTAGAATAAAAAAGTTTCTCATTTAAAATGAGGAAAACCCTTGCAAGAGTTTAACACTAATTTCCCGAAAGTGTAAGCTCGGTCGCTTTTAACCGCGACCTCTTCGGTGTTTACCATACAAAGTTTGCGAACTTACCGTGGTAGGCAGGGGCGACAGGTAATCCGGTCGCAAGTACTGATTGCTGGACGTGAGCATATTGCTCCACAAAACGTTTTCTCTCTCCAGTTTAGAGATGTAAATCACACACAATAAAACACTTCACGATCCAATCTCCGTGTCAGCACATCATTCACAAGTCACAGACGCGTCTACTAAAAACGCATGCGACACGCACGGCGGTCGGTGTTCAACTGAGCCTCCGTGACGCGTCGCGCCCCCCTCTCTGACACCTTGTCACTCGTCGCCGCGCCATTTTTGCATTCTGTGTACTTTGCGGGAGCTTTGCCGTCTTATCCCCACCGCCGTTTGACACCCTGTGTTTTGTCTCGCTCGCGCGCGGGAAAAATTACTAGAGCGCTTTCCGCGGCGTTTTGATGAAAGGATTGTATAAAATATGCAGTCAGAGTCAAAGGCGATGCGACGACAGAGATGCATAGCTCGGGAAATTGAATAGCCACGGAGCGGGTAAGCGGCGGCTCGGTAATAATTTAGTTTTAACGTCATCTTTCTGCGCTTGACTGAAGGTTGCCCTCCATTCGCGTCGACGGTAGCTTTTCTAAGCGGAGTTTCTTAGTTTTAATTGGTTGTTTGAGCGATCGAGGAATTATTTAGAATTAAGTGGTCGCTTCGAAGTTTAGACAGCGTTTGTGTTATAAAAGAGTGACGCTTATTAATTTCGTTTACTTTACACGTTTCGGTATGATTTATGATTCCCTTTTATTGACATTTACCATTATAGTATTGTGTACGAACTAATTCTATTATGAAGCTTTATTTTGTTCTTTTTAAAAAACTATTAATCCTTAAAATAATACTGAGCCATATTTAAAATAAAAACCAGTATCGCACTTTTTTGACATTGACAGTTTGAACGTATACAGGGCTTTTATTGCACATAGTCGTAAATGCATATCGATTTTTGCTTTCTGCACTCCTCCATTTAAACTAACTTGTCGAACCTGTTAATCGTTCATACGCACAGTATGTTTAAATTGAGGTAATTATTTTATTCATAACAAGATGTATATATACACAAAATATAAGTCATACATGATTTAGTAATCTAAGGTACCATTAATTTGCTTATCTTCACTACCACATACTACAAGTGGGTACCTGTGGTTGTGTCTGTAACCTTACATGAAATGTCTTAACATTCGTTCCTTTAACCTTTCTTAAATGTGTTAAATTTAAACTGTCTCATCAACCGAATGTCTTAAATCATGTTATAATGCGACGGAGTTCTGTATTTTGATATTGTATTAAAGTAGTTTACTAACACATCGTTCTTCGGTGTTAAGTTTCTTTCCACGTATTTAATTAAATACACAATGAAGGCTATTTGTTTAAAAAAAAGTCTTTTTATAGCCCATTTATCCCAACAGACGTCTTCAAATACAGAAGCGTTTAGCTGACCGATTATCACGGCGCGGGTGTATGTGAAAACTCGTGGTATGTGTAGTACGTGAGGAACGTTGCTATGGTGGTAAGAAACAAAATTGCTATACGACGTTCTACTCACTGTCCGATACCTTGCATATTTTTCCTGTTATTACATTCGTTGCTCTATATCTAAACAGTAGTGTTTCTATTTAGTAGATGATATGTTACATGTAAAAGGTTCTTAAGGTTAAAATTGTGAAAGTAAACAAAACAAATTTTCCTATATTACCAGCACATTTAAAGCAGTGACTGTGATTAGTATCCGGACTAGTGGACTGACCTGTTCACCAAAAAATTGGTCACCAATACCACGGAAGTGTTCAATGTTTAAACACAAACTTGTAAGCGATACGGATAATGCATATACGGCCTAATATATGCTGAAAAGCGACTTGTATGCGACTGTCGTACGTCACGGCGACTGCGATTCGTTTTAACATTGTTAAGAAATAGTCGCCGAGGCGTTTACTAATGTAAAAACTTGAGCACCGCGTTTACAGATGCCACTTTAGATATTATGGGTTCGTTTATACACATGCTGAAATTCTGTAATGTTTCGTTAATAATAATTAGCACTGTGAATTTTTGTAACTCAAAAGCTTGTTACTTTTGACGTTGTGGATACGCTCTGGCGTTGTAACACAATCTTTAATACGGTCAGCTCTTTCATGGTTGACCGCTAAGTAAGTGTTGATTACCGTTTACGCGCTTCGGAAGGTTCTTTGTGCGGCCGCTTTGTGAAAATATAACAATAGCTGCCAGGGGTTGCTCCCTTTGACATAAAAAGTAGTGGTGCTAGACATGGGGATAGGCCTTATTAAGTGTTTTTTAAGGCTTTTTCTCATGTTTAACTTTATGTATTTCAACTAGAGGGTTGGTTTTGTACCAATTTTTAAATCCCGATATTTCAATAATGTAAAGACGCATTTTCTTTGTAACAATATTTCTTTCCAAGTTTTGGCGGAAATTAAAATTCTTATTAGAGTTAAACCGAAATGATTAATTTTCAAATTTTCAAATAATTTTGTGCTGAACACAGATTTTAGGACATAATCTACCATGCTGCTCAACTGCAGATTGCGAGACTTCGTAAATCTTAGAAAACATGTTTTATACCATCTCTACGGTAGCAAACAAATTTGTGAATTGACTAAGCTAACCTTTAACTCTTTTTGACTTTGAATATGGATGTCTATGGGCGGTAATAATAATAATAATATTGGGACGATTGTTACCCCATCATCTGTACTAACTGTGTGTTCTATACCAAACCAAACAACAAATACATACCTATAGAAAATTCTTTATGGGAATTAAACCCGTAACCGCAACACCACCAGGCCATTAAAAGATCTGTTAACCCTCTCGCTGCGTTATTAAAAGAAAACAAAGCTGATATACAATAATATCAATACCGGCAATCGGCTCCGGAAATAGTTTAACTATGAATGAACCCTAAACTGTAATTACGTAACCAACTCAGGTATGCGTTTGTTTTGCTTTTCAATTTCGGGAATCTTTATGGGGTCTTTGTGTGAGACCACCGGCGGCGAGGGGGTAAAAAACGCACCTTCATTGTTTACACTACCAACAGAATGGTACAGTCATCGCAGGGTTAAATTCTTCGCGATGCAAATTCAAAGGATTCTACACCTTACACTTTGAGCATAAGGATCACATTAAAGGATCTCTTCCATCGTATAATATGTTACCGTGGTTATGGCAATTTTTATAATCAGTACTTTTATATGTTTATATATTTATTTATTCTTACATTTCACTGATAATAAGGATTGTAAACTCAAATCTAATGCCTTCAAGTCGAGCTTGGGTGACGGTGATATATTGCTTACTATGTTTTTATTGGAGTCTTTTTTTTTGTTACTAAGTCAGACTTAAACCTACATTTATATAGGAGCTAAAGAGAGACTTAAAGGCTATATTATGTTTGTCTATCAGACGTAGTTAAGGGTAAAAACAAGATAGGTTTCATTAATACTTTTGTCATTGATATGGATTACCATTTAATTTGAATTCATGATAAATCAATGTTTCATCATCATAATTCCAGCTAAGTTTACTATTGTATCAATACTAAGCATGTAGGGTAATGCCAGAGAGGTATTGTAATGATAAATTAATATTTATTTCATTATTTCGACAATAGCACGAATATATTTTAAGTTCATTAAAAGAAAAAGATAAACTTGGTTAAAACACAATATCATTGTTACAACGTCCATATAATGTTTTGCTATTTCATTTTTAGAAAATGCTCTTTACTTTCTTCTGTTTGGTATGTATAACAATGGACTTAACAGATTGTAAAGTTTAGATAATATGTAAAAATCCTTTAATTGTTTAAATCTTTCCTCTTTTTGCCGTTGTGCATGGATAATACTAGTTATAAACCTGTATTTTAAGGTTTTTAACCGATTTCAGTTGGAACCTTATTGTCGATAAGCTTAAAGCTAAGAGACAACAATTGATAAGTAGATTTTTTATTGTATGATAAAAACTATTGCCTTGTTCAATCCTCACTCTATTTATTATTTAACAGATAATATATCATTGCCTTTTTTATCTGTTGTGCTCTATCACTAACCACAGATTATCACTTGTCAGTATTATGAATTGTTTAAGCTTTGTAAATGCGAATCGTTTCTTAACTACAATACTTATGATTCATTGTGTATTAAGTCAGGCAATTGTTTAAAACGAAAAGGCGTGAGAAATTCTTCGCGCTTGTATATAAGTTATGAATTAGTATAATAAAGGGAGAGAAATAAAGGAATGCTAAAAAAACTATAGTAACAAAATATAATTATCACATCAATATGCACTATAATAATATACTCAATCATATTAAGTACTATAGTTGCGAGATACTAATCAATTATGTCGTAATCAGGTTGTCAAGGTCATCTATATATACATGTGAATTTATATTGAAGCGCTCGTAGCGGTAACGAGTGACTTGGAATGGATGAAATTGCACGTCACCGCACTTTGAATATAAGAAAGAAAGAATAAAACAAAGTGAACTCGAAAATATAATCATCATCCCCGTCATACCGTTTCACTGTTGGATGTATTATATTCTCATGCTGAGTCTGTGAATAATAATGTAGTGCATTGTAAAAACTGCATCTAACAAGAGTTGAAAGCGCGGTCTGCCGGGTAGTTAGTAACTAGTGGTTAGTAAGTAGGCGGCTTTCTTCACGCTGCAGTAGCGGACGACAAGATGCTAGAATTAGGGTTGTACATTTTAATGAATGAGTCGGTCATTTAATGTTTATGATTCAGTACAAAGTCGCGTGACTTTGGCAATGTAGTGACCAAAAATGTCCATTTTATTTCCGATTATTCAATTGAAATTTTATAAGATTACAATTTTTTTATGTAAATTAATTAAGTAATTTTAACTTTTTTACATGTTACTGCTATTGTGCCAGTAGTATTTTAAACTACTCGACTAACAATTACGGCTCAAAGAAATTCGATTAAAGTTGCAAAGCAATCAAAAACACTGGAAAACTTGGTTACGTGAAACGTGTGCTTTTGACGTCTTCGCGTGCCAGCTTAAAAATAATTAAGTTTTTGTCGCCAACCCTATTCGATCAAAGGTGCCGCGCTGTCACGCGCCCGCTACTGGCGCTACGGGAACCGATTGGACGCGATGAGATGAGGTTTCCAATAATTCCGACGTCATCCTGCCTCGTCTCACACCGACGTTGACGGAACAGTAAAAAGTCAGGCGCTTCGTTCATTGATTTAACGTATGATATAATGGCATGATATAACGCCGACAAAGCATTGGCAAAACTTCACGTGTCGCACATGCATATAAGATACGGTGATTTATCTCTATATCTGGAACCATAATATATCCGGACATATTCATACATGACCATCTGATATCATACTATGCAGAGCTTGTACTATGGTGACCAAAGAACTGATAAACTACATTAGACATTTCTAAAAAACACGTTTATAAATATTTTTACATGTCTCATCTCATCAAAGTTGCTCCTGGATAGGAATCGAACCCGACTTGAGCTTACGTTCTGATAACTTTTACAAGTTAATTATATTGACAATTTATTTGATTAAAGAAACCAAAAAACTGTTTTGTTTAACATTGTAACGTGCATTAGTTTTAATAGGGTAACAAAGTTTTAAGCGCAAAGCTGTGTATAAACTTCAAGAACAACGAATAAACGTAGCTCGGGCCTCGAGCTAAGCAGTATTCCCGCTCAGATATGCGCTAAGCGGTAATCCGGACGCTTTGCAAACTACTGGTTAAGACGCACTTGTACAGATAATCCGATCCCGGCTTCCAATGCCAACGTTCACTGCTTCTAGAAAATGTCTTGTTATTCTTTTTCAGAGCCTTTCATTGTTGGACACGGTTCTCCTCTCATAGTGAGAAGGTTTTAGGCTTAGGTTTGAATTTGAAATTGCAGTTTCAACATCTATTTAAATGTATATGGAAAGATAACAACTATCGAGTGCGTATTGTATCACAATTCGACCTAAATCATTGTTATTTGGACAATTGTCGTCTTTTAAATTATCATTATCACCTCGATTATCATCATCACCTGGATTTTCAAGTGTGCCATTTCATTCATTGGTGCCAGTTTCATATTAATTATTATTAACTATTTTTGTTTTGTCATATTTATCAATGAACGCTGGATCACAGATGCGTTTTTCTCTGTAAGGAGTAAGTTGGATATTGTGCACACTCCTGCTGATAAAGGTGTAGGGAAAGTGTTTATACTTTTGAACTTTTTATACGATAGCTAATTCAAATTCAAAGTAATTGTTCCTTATGTGCTTCCGTTCCAATTCCTGTTTGTTTAGCGATTTTTCTTCTCTCTTAGTACTGTAAAGTCAGCTGTCTTATACTAAAGCTCGTTCTCATTAGTACGACTAGTTAAAGGCGATATTACCATTTATATCTGGAACAGCTCGAGGATTAAGTCTGCTTTAATGTGGATCCGTGTTAAAAATGGTCTTTTGTAAGCTTTCAAAATTATAGAATTTTCTAAATGTTCAGGAACGATGCCTGTTTCTTAACGGGTACGTTCTAAAACATTTAAAGATTTTCCATACTGTGTTAGGAGTTTTTTTATTCAGCTTAACATTTGAAGTCGTTTTTTACATCTCGTATTTGTTTCACTTCTATTAGGTGAACATTTTTTTTAACCCTATCATTCCTTTCCCTAAGAAATATATGGTAAAATCTTTGAATTCGATCGTTTTAATACCTACTAAAGATCTGAAGCTGCCAGTTCTTATAAGAAAGTTACGCTCATTATCATTAATGCAGCTAGCTAATGATAATGCCCGTTCCTATCTTCGGAGATTAGCTGACTGCTTCTTATGTAATAGTCCCGTTGTAGTTGTGAAAAATTTAATTTAGGCTGCAGCCGGAAGTACAGGTTAATGGCTTATGACGAGGATTTTTGAAAATTTTGGTCGTTGCGGTCTCCTGCTGCAATCCAAGTGCCGGCAAATTTACTCAACACATCGTTCGAGATCTAACCAGCGTCAGTGCTATGAACGTTTTATTTATAAACACATTATTGAGCACATTGAAGGCACTAAGCACGCTGACGGCGAAAGGCGATGTGACGCGTTTATCGCGCGTATAATTGTAAACAGTGGAGGCAGGCTTTCGGCGGCGCGTTAATTCCGTATGATTGATTATCTTTCGGCTAATGAGCTTCAGACCGGTGCTAGGGTTGTGGTCTAAGTTGTAGCTTCGATAGTTCCTCGACTTTGAGAGCGTCAGTCCAAGAATATGAGAACTGACCTCGGAATTTGTTATTGGAAATAAGCAAATTATCTGTCCTTCAACTTAAAAAGAAAACTGCACCGAGTCCATGAATAGCAAAAGTACTTTATAATTGTTCAGTTTTTTTATTTTTTACAGCATTGTAAGCTGTAGTTTAGATCGGGAATAATCTTTTTCTTGCATCTCTATCATGTCGTATACAGTATTGAAGAACGGCATACGAATCTTAAATCACATTATTTTATTCTTGGGTGCAACTCAAGCTAGAAACGAATAGAAACACCTGGCGAGAAGGAGATGTTTGCCCAGCGCTGACTTTAAAAATCCATAAAGCTTTGGCGTTCACACTGTACGATGTCTACAACGTTCGGTTTATTTTCAAAAAACATATTTTATAGAGTATTTTGCGCTCCGCTGTCTCTTGCCGCTTGAGTCGCGACACATTATGAATTATGATCGCTTTTCCTTCACAATAAGTGCATAAATAGGGCTCGCTGATGGCTGGAATAAATCATTCGCGGTCATCTATCATCTACGACGGATCCAGGAAGTGCGTTGACCTTTGGTTATGGATCACGCTACAAGACCACCGAATAAAGCGTTAGGTTGGGGCGTATTAGCTCCTGAATCAAATGGATTCAGTGGAAAAATTTAATAACGGGAATTTTTGTCACTTTTAATTCGGTTCCGTTGTGCGATGATAAAAAAAGGTGTACAGGATTATTGTTATCATTATTATACTTCACGCAAGATACACGACGGGGTAGGCAGACAGCTCCGTGCAATATTCGGTGTCATACTTATAGACCGTGCTTCGTCTACATTCATCGCTATATGCGCATAATGACAAATCTTTTTAGCAAGCACAAACATCGACCTATAAGTACAGCTATTAGATAGGCATCCCCAATATCACCAACTCTCGGTCCATTGTTTATCCACTGAATACATCGCTGGTTAGGATACCGCGAATCCAAATAGTAGTACTGAAGAGAAGCATTTACGCTGGTGACGTCATAACTCCCTATCGGGAATTAACAAATCCTTATTGTCATCGGCAAGTTAGCGTCACAATCACTGCAGGACAATCTCGAACAGAACGGGACGTTATCTCGTGCGAGCAAACATCGTCTCCGCCGCGACAACCACTTAGTGGCTCCTTTGTGAGGGTTGGACGTAGACATACAAACTTCATAGACATGTCTCGCAATCTGTATCACCGTTCAACCCTATGTGAAAATGCCCAGCGATAAATGTTAAGATTTCTATCCTGGTTATGCTTTAATGTGAAACTTTTGTTTGTGTGTGGTTCACGCGCAAAGTATTGATTGGTTTTATAGATATGTTATGTGATTTAGGCTATTCTTGATTTGGTCGATTGGTATATTTATTTGCGACCAAATTTGCGATTGGTTGTAATTTTTTTTTTAACTTTTTTCTTGTTCCAGTGCTGGACTCCGATCTCCTGTCACAATGAGATGTTCTAAGACCATAGTCCACGTAGCTCAGGAAACAATCGTTTCCTCATGATGTTCCCTTTCAGCGCTACAACAAAGCATATTGAGCTTTTATTTTATAAAACAGGTAATTTTAAT
>DWEM01003411.1:0-10725 GCA_018245935.1 Agara belti belti | reverse complement strand
AATTATATGCGTTATAATTTAATAATTGATTTAATGAAGTACGGTCGATTTTCGACCGCTAGGCGACCACTAGTTATTTTAATTACACAGGTATATTAGAGTAAGATTTTCAAATTCAAAACGATTCCCTTATATAATAGTATTGTTACGTACAAATGAAAAGAAATTTAATATTACTATTGAACAGACTAACTCCTTAAACAAATGCCGATTGTAGGAAGATTTACGTCATTTAATATACTGTTTTTCGCAGGTGATAATGTCGGTATTTAAGAGACGTGCGTCAGGATAACTACAGCCTATCATATCTACGCATACCACTATCCGCTACACTACATCCGCTGTGTTATTTATAAAAAACACTTTAACTTTCTTTCGTACGCAATTGTAACGTGCGCTAGAACTTAAAAAAATATAATAAGTACATAAATTATTTAAGAATTCAATTATGTAAGAATTCAATTATAACGATAGCTTACTCTCATTCTAGACATCGATATTAATTAAGTAGTCACGTCCGGTTTGTTATTATGTCATAATACGATACATGTCTGTTAGCTACGGACCTATGCCTCAGGTGGCTGTGGCCAATTCAAGTCCGTAAAACATTGTCTTGTCAGATTAATTATCGTACCTGTTTTCTTAAATACTCTGACTTGATTTAATGTAATGTTTTATTAATATATAGGGAATCCAATCTCGTCAATACGGGATCCCGCAAATGCAAACGGGATCTCGTCCCGCTTGCATTTTGTAGAATCAGTGATGCGCGACTATACATACATATATGCGCGATTTGCTAGATGGATATAAATACTGGAGTTTGAAAGAAAGTAGTGATACAGGGTGCACGCATTCTGTAGTAAGAAATTATAAAATACGCCGGTAGATTCTTCAAGGCGTCCACCCAGGGACTAACCCGCTTTGGGGTATACTCTTAGAGTCTATCCCATTGAAAATTACGTCAAGCGAAGCCGATGTAATAATGAGCAACGATTCTTTGGTTGTTTCAATTGTTTTCAGAGTACCAGAGCATATTTTGGAATGGTAGATAAAATTGTTGAGACATTGAGGTTCGAATGCGGAATTGGATTCTTCAATTGGAAATAAAACATTAAAATAAACGGCAGTCAAATGTGCAAGCAGTCGAAAACTGTACTGGTATTGCTCCGCGGTTGTAATCCGAATGCTAATGTTAAACTTTGAAATTAATTTCTATATGAATAACTACGGCCAATCGGAATAATAACAAGATAAATAATGATTAATCAGCTCAATTAAAATATGAAATATCGGAATCGGATACTTCAAACCTTCAAAGTACATAATGACAGCTTACTTTTTTATATGAGTAATACACAAGCAACTTTATGCAAAAGAAAAAAACAAAATATATAGATAAAATTACAACGACCACATTAAATATTGTAATGTGTTCATATTTTAGGAAAATAAATAAGAAGTGTGTATATGAATTAAATCTATAGGTAATATATTACACAAACATACATTAGTTAGTTAGTAGTCGTATCATTGCACTGAACGTTAATTTGCAGCGTTGGCTAATATGTACATATTTTTCCACGTAAATTGGACGTACGACTCACCTGCATCGTGTGATGCCATTGAAGTTTCGCAGGAGCTGCTGACATATCACAGTGCTATTGATAACTCTCTCGGATAGTAAATATATTAGGGTGCCCTGTATCTATTACAGTTCTGTTAATATAAAATACTAGCTTTTGCCCGCGACTTCGTCCTGCGCATATGTTATTATACAAATATTATACATATGAACCTTCCTCTTCAATCAATCTATCTATTAAAAAAACCGCAACAAAGTCCGTTGCGTGGTTTTAAAGATTTAAGCATACATAGGGACAGGGACAGAGAAAGCTACTTTGTTTTATACTATGTAGTGATATCTTTAATTAATTTCAAACATTTTACCTAATATTGTGTGTTATTTCGGTAACAATTTCTCTATAAGTACTTACTCATAACCGTATTAAAAATATCTTATACATAGACGTCAGGGCTACAGAGCACATTTTTATATAATTTGAGACTTTATTTTTAAATATACAGGACCATGTTATAAATATAAGGCATTATCAAAATTTTCGTGTTTTATCTACTTTTTGCATCTGTTATAGGCAACTCTACTTATAATAAAGTTATGAGGTGCATATACCTATGTACAAAGCGTTATATATTTTTAATTTAACTTGCTATACTTGTGTAAGTGTATATTAATATTATCTTTCAGATCTCAATTGATTTGGACCGAAAAATACCTGCATTTACAGTGGTTACTCGGTAAAATCACTCGTTTGGTTTCGAACAATAGTCACAAATAATGGGCATAAAAGGCTTCTACTTTTAGTACAAGTAAATAGAAGATTGTGAAATATTTGATGGTATAAAAAAAAATTAAAGAGGCAGCCATGCTGTCGTACATGGTGCCTGTAGACGAGAAACCGCCTCCAGTGCCGGGTAAGGGTCGAATGGCCTTGGAGCTCGTTGGAAGTCCTGGCAGCCCAGATTCGACAGTCAGAAAAGCCAAGACCAATATATCCAAGGATTCATCGACGAGTTCGTTTGCGAGTGACCTGACTATCTCCTCGTCCACTCCCACAGGAGCTCACGAAAAACCAAAGCATAAGCTTCTTAGCAATGGAAGTAAGCACACGTCACTGAAAAGGTTAGTAATTTTGATCTAAACTCTGCTATAAGCATCTCTTAAATGATCGAAACAAGGAACCTACTGGTTTCATAAATTTCCAATGATGATGATCTTCCAATTGAAATACCTATCCGTTGTCGACATTTATCAGGTACATTTCGAAATGCACATGTAAATAAGTAATCAAGAATAATTGATACTACGTCTAATACGTTTAAGTTTTCTTTTGTACTCTGTGTAAGTAGGCACCTTCTATAAAAATATGTAGACAGATCAGATTCGCAATATTTCCTTGGACATTTATAGAACTGTAATGGCAAGAGAATTCATTCATTGATATTAAAAGAAAAACCTGATATTGACTAATTATTTAAAATGAAAATTTTAAGACATTCAACTTTTAAAGCCGTGACAATACTTTTATGAGTGCAAGTATTGTCATTGTTTTGTAATTCTACGTGTGTAATAGAAACGTTGTGTTGGTAATGTTGGTCGAGTTTAAAACAACTAGGATCGTTAACTAAGCTGTTAGACGCAACAATGAGCATTATTTCGTGATAATTGTAGGTTGTAAGACTCATTAGCTGGTCTAATGGCTATGTCTAAACTCATAAGCGTTTATGTATTTTACTTATTGGAACATTCACCCATAAATTTATTTTTGTAATTCCCCTTTATTCTTTGATTGTTATAGATATTTGAATCTGTCTTTGTAACTGCATACTAGGGACGTATGCTACCTATGCCAAGGCGAATGAAACCATCGCGTCCGGGTCCGTAGACCGTCGTTTGTTTTACTTCCTTTAAGTTAGGGTTATAGCGTGTTGTTTGACACACGAATTTGATCTAATTTTTTTAATAGTATAGAATAAACAAATGCAGTGTAACTAAAATGCAAGTAAATTTATTTGTCAACAAAATTTAGTATTAGGTACATTAACAGTAAAACGATATGTATCAATAAAATGCATGTGAATAGGAATTAATTGGATAACGAGCTCACGTAATTTTTGTCGTCCCATGCATCAGGAAGTTTCAGTGGAATCTTCGACAGCCAGGATGTATAAATTTCTAGCTGACAATCTGGCCTGAAAGAGATAAGAAACATTAAACTTACAAGACATTTTACCATTTTAGCTTTATTTGTAGTGGCTCTAAAATGTATGTAATACCTGTACTGACGTAGCTCGAAGATGTGCATCGTTTAATTATGTGGCCGTAACATAGTTACCGCCATTTTATACATTACCAAGTAACTCGTTAAATTTCCGCAATAACTCTATCCGGCTCAATACACCCACTTACGTAATATTTTACCCATGCTCTTAAAGTGTCTACGGTGTCCTTTAACTATAGCAACCCATTAAAGGGAAGAAAAGAGTACAGTAAGCTCTGGTGGATTACTAAAGAGACTTGAACCATACTATCTTGCAGCGCAGCAAAAAGAACTTCTTTGACATTTTGATATTGCTCGCAAAAGCTTATAGACATCACATATGAAGCGCATACGTACGGTCACTACACTGAATGGTCCTCTTTGAAATGTTAGAACCAGAAGTAACCCTTTGGGATGGCATTTTTAATGGCCAATAAATATTATAAGCATTGAGGAATTTGATTTACTGACGTCTGAAACAATATTGATAGAGCAAAAAAGTGATTACAAACTTGGCAGCGAGCCATCCGATAACGCCTGTCGACGTAATAGGCACTGGCTTTAATGTTTTCGTGGTTTCCATTTTGATCATCCCATGTGGAAGAGCATCGGCGGTTTCTTGACGAATAGCGTCCGACTCGAGCAGTGTTTGTCTGTAGTTATAAAAAAGACTATGAGTCACTTATTATCGGAGTATAGTTAACGCCTTTTACGCATCTTATTTAATAATACTTAATATAGTATCATATGGGTTAAAAGTGTACATTTATTTGTATAACACTTCACGATAAAATATAAAGCCAATAGCACCTTTGTTATCACGCCTAAAAATATAAATAAACGCGCATACCGTTTGTTCTATCTTAGTCTATGCTGTGATCTATGTCTATTTAAGCGTTCATTAGCTATATTTGCAAATGCGAGAATATAGAGTTTATTTTGTTGGTAGGATACATACATACAGAACACATTCGAGTATTAGATTACCCGCAGAATGGTTTAAGAAAGTTTTGTAGCAAATATGTAGTATATATTGTAATTAGATGTGCAATGTGCATTGTCCACCCATGGATAATCCCGTCTTACTAGGAGAAAAGAGAAAACGTTGCTTAAACACATTTAATGTCATTTACTTGCGACATTAAGTCGTTTAGTTCGTACATTTTTCACGTTTTTGCACAGTATGCTGGTATCTACTACCTATTTCCTATATTTTGTATACAAGTTTCGCAATTAGCGTCGTATTATATATTACCAAATGTATTGGAGGATTTGTGTATTCTGAGCCACTAATTACATATGGCATCATGAAATAATTAATATACATACCTTTCACTTCATTCTTACTAATTTTATATGATATTGAATTGTAATTTTCTAACTCAGAAAATCAGTTTCCGCACAGAATTGTAGCTACTTAATAAACTATTGCATATAAATATCGAATCATTCACGTTTACTAGGTCGTGTAGGTCCGCAAAAGAATGTGTTACTCTGCTATATACTAAATTTGTCATTTTTCTACAAATTGATCAAATGTAATATTTAATTTTTATTACTTAATGTATTTACTAAAAATAAGCGAAATTTTATTATTCTGCGAATGTGTCTCTGTATTTATAATATAAAAACGTAGAATAACAAATACCTATAAGTATAAACTATGATAATCTCATTTATAATTATATTCATACTGAGGCTAAAATTGAACTTACTCCTTTCAAATTATTAAATATCTGATTTAAACCAAGTATAGATTTAATAATAAATAATTTCATACTTACAATAAAAACAAAAAGAGAGTTGGGTCCTGTATTAAAAATACCAACTCCACATCCACGAAACATTTCAGTTATTGTAAATACATTATTCATTACTTATGGACTATACTTATATATACCTAGATTTAATGAAGTGTACTACCATCAAGGTCAAAGCGAATGACTTATTATTATGAATTACCATTTTACTGTTTCAAATAAAATATTTGTGAATCTGACCATCGAATGTATGATAACGATTCATACCTAATGATACTCGTAGAAAGCTATAATGTACGATATAAATTCAATCTTCAACCAATCACAATTACATCCATCCCGTAAACACTGGACTTTATAGCCCAATCAAGAAAACATTCACCTTCTTTCTTCGAGCAACCAACTCCATCTGTCGAACCACTGCTTCCGACATATATCAACTTTCTTCCACTGTGCTCGCATTTGGAACGCTTCAGTATTGGGATCATATTTAGTAACGCCAAGTTCTTTCGCCATAGTTCTTAAGGAAGATAAAACAATTCATTATATCGAAGGCTTAGTGAAGCTAAAATGAAAAATGTTCGCATTCTTTTTTTAAATTGGTTATAAAGATTAGTCTTCTAGAATAATAAAGAGTGGGATTCGTTCAAATAATTGCGCAAAAATTTGTCTTCACCTACATACTAACTAAACAAACTGGAAAAAGGATATCTATGTATGTGACCATTACGTATTTAGAATTGTCTTGGGTATGCAATAATAGTATCTAAACCAGGCACGAAGGAGCCCATTCAAAGACTATATAGAAGAATCCAGTGTCAGTTATGCTTAAAGTAGGACAGATATCACAAAGAATGCTAAGCAGCTTCTCACCTATACGGAAGTATAAGTGTAAAAGTTTACGTGTCCATTGCGTTACCTTAAATGGCTACAAGCTGCCCGATTAGAAAGTCCAGTATAAGCGCCGTATGCGTAGCTATGGACGCAATATTTGTTTACTAAGGGTCAAAGAATCTATAATAATAGTGACTTGTGCTCGTTCTATTCCGTGGTTTAATGTTGAGTTTAAAGCAATGAAAATTCTCAACAATAGTTGCCGAATTCCTTGCGTAACTCGACGACAATGTTCCTGAAAATCAATATTACTTTTCACAGATGCATTACTCTGAGTGACAACGATGACACCTCGTCAACTCACAAATGAGTATTTGTTTTATAACAGACAAATTTTATTTCTACTTTATTTACTGTTTATTTAGGTACTCTATGTTGTTCCTTACAAATTTTCATTAATACAAATAAACGAAAAGCCGAGTACCTAATATAATAAAAAGTATGTTACATCAGCAATAGTTACAGGTATAATATTAGTTTTACCTGTCGTTTTGTCCAACCGGTCCACTCGAACTAGATTATATACGTACTGTTTGATGTGGAATAAACAATTAACTACCTAATCTAAACTCGCTGATTGATTTAAAATCATTACATGGTCAACTATAGACTAAAGGAATGTTTTGTCTTTTACGGATCAATTTCGAGGTATTGTTGCATGATTCTTCAAGAAACGAACAGTACGTTATCGATTTAATCAGAGCAACGTTATAAGTAGTGCAATACGTTGGCAAAATAGCAAAAGATAAAATTCATCTTTAGCCACCAAAGGATTTTTCTTCAAAGAGTTCCAGCGCTTGGAAAACTGTTAGCATGTAAAAACTTTATTCCCATTCCCATTTCGACTGTAGTGACATCAAAAGTCTGCGCTTAAAAGGATTGTTATAGATACATTTCTTTGAAAAAAATTCTGCTTTTGATTTCTCTATACAAGTCTTAATTTCATACGTATTAAGAGCAGATCGAGTACCACATCGTCACTAGTAGGTATCTATCTAATAGGAGGTATTTTATTCATCACTCTCAGTATTATTCACGTATGAACCTACTAGTTACATTAAATGCATATTTTGCATGAAATTATCGAGTTTTATCCGTGTAGCTACTTAGATAAGTACGGTAGTTTATAGATATGTAGTGAGCTCTTATCATCATAAGAGCGTCTTGGAGTGCTGATATTTCATAAAATGCAGATGAGAATGACACATTTGAAAATAAACAGAAGCCTTTTAGTGTATATGATATTTTCTAATAGGTATGAAATGGTTTTTGGTTTATAAAGTACTTAAATCGAAAGTTCAGTATCCGAAATACAGTTTTAAAATATACGTTAGCATTTAATTTTAAAAATTTGTCTACAACTGCATTTGAATGGAATATTAGTGCTTATCGGCGTGCCAAATTCTCTTCATTAATCGATGTGACCTGAAATACATTTATTCATGAGCACCTTGACTTTATACATATATACTTAAGTAGGTTTAACATATTGGCCCTATTATGGAACAGTTAACATTAGTTGTGCATACTTACTTTTACAATGTCTTGTTATTTGTGCAGGGTGTCCTTTGGCAGTTCCAAAGGATCTATGGTGGAGACTTTAATCTACGAGAGCCCCCTTCAAGAGGAACCGGAGACTAGTCCGCCCCCGAAAATCCAGGAGACCGCATTCCCGTACACGCCCGTGGAGAACGAGTACGTTAAACTCATTTAATGACTTGCGATTTTTATTACGAACATTGGGTACTTCGATTAATGCAAACATTTTCTAATGATTGTGTCCAACAAGACATTAAGTGTCAGCTATTGATTTACCTATACCTATAAATAAAATAACAAATGACTACGTGTTACATATATGATACGTAGGTATATACAAGTTACTTGTATGTTATATATACTCTATATAAATTGAAATGAGTATTGTTTCATTTGACACAAGGACAAGTATTCGGGGGCTATTCAGTAAATATAGTACGTAATATAGTTAAATAACAGTTCTCTGTGTGATGTGACGCTACGCGAATCGCCTCGTTGAGTGTTTAATATACATATGTATTATGTATGTACTTGTGAGCAATTTATATGCTACCGACAATGTGTTCAGTCCGGACTTCTATGATATTCCCAAGAGATGTATGTAATAGAAATGAAATATAGATGAGTATATCGTGTCATACATTTCTTTAATGATTTCAAAATTTTAAGCACTGTTTAGGATATTCGTAGGTTGTTTAAATTATAGGTATAGGTACCTTAATGGGTACATGTCGACATGTGAATACAGCATTCATCAATCGATCAGTCGAGTCGTGCATAGTTCGGGACGGGTAATGGGTAACGACGCAACCGCAATTGTGAGGGGAACAGGCCCCAGTTAATTGGGGCTCAGAAGGTCACTATGATCGTTCCGACGAAAAATCTAATATCCGTTAATCCTAGCCCCGTGCTGAATAAAATCATGTCCGCACGCTACATTGCACTTATCCTTCAATGTTTCATTTGCATCTATGGCACCCTTATCGGCGATCTTTCAATGTAGGTAACATTTACCTACATATATTTTTCCAAACCTTACTACTTGCATTTTTATGCGAAAAACCTCTTTGTTATAAAATTACACGATCTCAATAGCTTTACAGATAAATAATGCCTAAACAACTAGACCTTCGTAAAATATTTAATATACCTACTACTTGAAAACGAGGATTCTGGATGTGACGAGACGTGTATCTTTATTGATTAGTACAAAAATAGCTCTATAGTAACATCTGATTGAGATGTCCTTATATTTCAAAATTACATAAGTAGGGAAGTTGGTAGTAGATACGCAGTAATAAAAATCTCTTGTCACCGTAAATAAGTGGACTATTGAAAAGAATGGGAATTCTACGGAATATACCTTAATATTATATTCCTTATAACTTTTGGTTCCCTTAATACAATCCGTTTTATAGACATACTGACTTATATTTTGAAAATAACCTATTTTTTCTTACATAGTCCAGAAGCAGTAGACATTCCTTGAAGTTACAAGTAATAAAACTATATAAAAGACTAGCATTTATCACGGTTGGCACTCAACGCTCCACTGGAGACTCGTGATTTTGCTAAGGAATTTAATTGTTACTTGTATGACAAAATCTAACTACAAATTTAAATTGTCTTGATTTTTCTTTATTTTATACAGTGTACATATAATATTTCATAACATTACACCTTTTATTTCGTTTTGTATTTCTAATAGAAACACGTAGACCGTAGTTAAAAATCATTGTGATTGTTAAACACTCGTTTTTTATTAAAAAAAACAGTAAATTAGCCTTAAAATGGCATATTATTAATTAGGTATTTCTAAATAGTTTCAATTAAATATATGAACAAATTTTTTTGTTTTAATATCTATAAAAAAGTGCACACGTTTATTAAAGGACGAGTAGGTATATTTAGAGATATTTGTTCTAAAGATATGTCGTCTTTATTATTACGTTAATAAAGTTAAAAATAAACGTACAGACAATTTTATAAGTTGTTCATATTTAACTCATCTTATTAAATGACATAACAATTGTATGATTAAAATAAAAACTAATATCATCGTGGATTCGCGAAGTGAGTCTCATACATATTAATATGCAATATAAAACTAATACGAGTTTAAATACGCATGGCATACATTTGAAATGAAAAACGAGACTTGCGTCTTGCATCTCATTAATTAGGAACATGATATAAAATGACTACACATGACATTATTCATTCTATTTTTTTTTAATACAGGCATACGTCGCAATAATACAAATCTTGGTACATTTTCCATTCAAGTAAAACAACAAGAGAGAAGCAAAAATAACGTCCCCTAACTCTGAGAGTGGAGAGGAAGTCCCCTTTTCTATTACTTTACGTAGCGTTGCATCTAGTTTATGAGTGATCCCTTAAGTATTACCATAGTTGAGGGGGAACGCTTATTATTACTTTGCTGCATTACTTGCAGTTGTTCTATTTTTTTTTTAATGCTGGGGGAGAGTAGCGAACGAGCTGGCAGCAGTCACGAGTGGCCGCTCCCGCCCATGGACATCTGCAACCGACGTCTAATAGGGCTGTAGGGAATGGACTATTCGTGTGAATTCAGTTAATAGGTGCTAATAAAATTTTGTTGGTCAGGATTTGTTAGTAACAAGATTGCAGGAATGGAACCGTTAGTGATATTAGTCCAGTTAGTATTTGGT